>CATIWF010056795.1:0-23499 GCA_949630135.1 Balakata baccata | reverse complement strand
TTTTTGCTCCACAACTTATTACAAGTCATGTTTAGAAACTATATACATAGAAACTCGCTCAATGTAATAAGTAGCAAGGAATGTTATTAACACTTTCTTTTCAATATTTTCTTATATATTTGTTCTATAATTGGTTCACATCATCAAATTTAATTTATTAAATAAATTAAATAGTAAATTTTGTAAATTAAAATTTTAATGATGTGGGCCAATTTTAAAGCAAGCATGTATTCTCTATTAATTTGTTGTACAAGTCACATACTTAATTACCAATTCAATGACATATGTCACATATATACAAATGTGTTATATATACTAATTAGAAAGAGATCAGAGATTTTACTAGTTGATAAAATTTTATTGACTTGTGACAAATGAAGAGGAAAACATAAAGTATTTTTATATGTAAATTTAATTGTTTGTCAAACTGGGTTTTCCCATTAATATTTTTTTTTTCAAGGACTGATGTTTTGAGTTCAAATCTGATGTTGTTATATTGGCTTAATAGAGCAATTATAAATCTTATTATATGGTGAATATGGGGTTGTTCCTGAATTTCTATTTGTTTAATATTTTAATTAGATAAAATTATATATTTTATTTAATTTTTGTTATCATGGTTTTTTGTTGTTTATGATTTTCCCTTTTGTTTTAAGTAGAATTTTTAGTATGCCCATATGGGAATTTATGTTTGGTATTTAACAGTATCTTTAGTTTAAAACTCTCTGAATACTGAATAACTTAAATTAAAAAAAAAATAAATCGAACAGTTATTATCTGAAAAATAAAGATATATTCAGCGAAAAATTAAACAAGAAATATGGTTAGTTATTTTAATTTTTTAAATCTTTGCTGGAATATCTATCAAGACTAGTCTAGAGTCCTCGCTTTGCGTCAGATGATAGAAAATTTATATAACAAATTAATCAAATAATATAAAAATTATAATAAGAATAATATTTATGATTCAATCTTATAAATAATTATAGTTTTTTGAGAAGTAAAAATTTTAAAAAAATCATATTACTTAAAAGAATCGATAATAGAATACTATTGTGATAGTCCAAAGTGTTATTAATCTATGTAAGCTAAAACAGCCTCCAAAGTTGGTGCAAGAGGAATTTGAACAGACATCTGTAAAGTAATAAATTGTTATAAGAAAACACAGTGATAATAATAACTTAAGAAATAAACAAAAAAAAAAAAAGTATACAACAATATGATTGTGAAGATCATGCAACTATTATTAAGGAAAAAACATGTAGGTGAACAACAAAAGTTGTATGAGATCAACTAACATATAAAAAGACAACTGCACGCCAATAAAATATAAAAAGAATTTTATTAAAATTAGCACATGCAAAGAGTGTATAGAAAAAATATTGTTGTGTTGGATATAGATTAAAAAAAATAAAAAAAATAATACATAAAACAACAAATGGAAAAAATAGAACATAAATCTTATACACGCATGATTAATAAGAGAATCAATTTACTCTCAGATAAAAGGTACAGAAATATCAGATAACACATTCATAAGTAGAAAATTTTATCTTGTTACTATCTATATGGGAATATACTATAAAAAAAACCAATCAAGTGTTTATCTAAGAGTTTTCTAACCTTGATACTGATAAGAAAATCAAACAAAAAAATAACAATAAAGAGTGTATGACTCAAAGCTTCCCAACATTGACAAGAAAAGGAAAGAAAAGAATAACAGTAGAGTGTTTAACTTAGAACTCCTTAACCTTGATAAGAAAAGTAAACAAAGTGAGATGGAAAGCACAAATGGGAGGGGGGGAAGTAAACAAACAGGGAGACTAAATTGCATAACCGAACTAAAATTTCGTATTCAGTTAGAAAGCAAATGATTCCTGTGAAAAGAAATATATCTAGAAGTTTACAAAATCAAAAATCTATCTATATAAGTAGATATTTTTTCTAACAAAAATTAAATGTCCGAGATATAGTAAATTCATGTCATCCAATTGAAAACATGTATGAAATTTTTAATTTTAAATGTGGAAATCTAAGTCCAAATTCATAAACCAATGCAGCTAATTGAAGTTAAAGCAAACCTAAGCTAGATTAAGTTTTTACATAAATTAATTTTGGAAGATACAGCAAATCCATACTGTTGGATTAAAAACATGTGTCAAATATTTAATATTAATAGCGCAAATTTAAGATAAATATAGCAAACCCATGTCGTCCGATTCAAAATAACTAATTGAGGTTAAAGTGAACTTAAATTAAATTATTTTCTAATAGAAATTAAATTTCAAAAATAGAGCAAATACATATCCTCAAATTAAAAATAGGTGTTAAATCTTTAACATTAACAATAATTGAGATCAAAGTGAACCTGTGTCAAGTTGTTACATCTCATTAAGAGTTCATTCCATTGTGCTAATGGACTGAGTACACAGATTGATAAATCCAACCCATCATGCAAGAATTGACCAATGTCAAAATATAATGGACCACCCAAACTTGTGTACCATCTAATACCGATGACAATTATAGTTCAATCACATCTTAAAATTAATGTTCACATCTCAATTACATATTCCAGCCCATCATATTTATATGAGATAGCCCATGTATTCTTGAAGCCTATATGTTATAAAATACAATACAAATATAAAAATTAACAACATTGGCAAAATATTAACAAACTAAAAATATAAAATTTTAGGCAAAATATTAATATTAGCAAAAAAAATTTAAATATAATTATATAGACAAAAACGGTTTAATAAACAAAAATTTGTTCACTAAAAAAAACTTTTCAAACAAATGTAGTAACACTTAAATCAATTAAAAATAAATTTGAAAAAAAATAGTAAATCAGATCTGAAATATATAGAGGAGCACCACATAACTCATGTACAATACAACAAATACCTCCCAAACGATAAAAAAAAATCATATAAAAATATTTCATAATAATATAACAGATCCGTAAAATAGGAAGCACATGGAAAATATGAATACATGCATTTACATAAAAAAAAATGTAAAAAAATATATACGCCATTTAACATATAACGGTGTAAAAAAGTAACGGAAAAACTCAAGGCAAGCCGTAAGCGAAAAACCAAAATGGATAATCAACATATCAAGTAAATCTATAACGATTGTTTAATACCTGAGGCGCATACATAATAGAAAAAAGACTTAACAACGGAATTTAAACAGTAGAAATTGGGATTCTAAAGGAAGAAAAAGAGATTAGTTTTTGGGAAAAAATTTATAAAATTAGTTTCATTTAAAGAGCAAAAAGGAGGTTAAGAAAAAAAAATTGAGTTTGGAAGCCGTTGGTATTCTAAAGGAAGAAGAAGATATTGGTTTTTGGAGGAAGATATAAAAAATTAGTTTTGAAGGGAATTGGTTTCCGAAAAGACAAAAGTGTACACTTGATTGATTTACATTTGTTTCGGCATAAAAAAGAGATCTGATCAGTAATTCTATAAGAATGTTTGGAATAAATTTTCCTAACAAATATCAATTGTCCATTGATTGAAATTTAATAAATGGTACCGTTTTACCTATTGTTGGCAAGACACTGTATCTACTACAGTGATAAACACTGTCAACCAATCCAACTACCCATTAATAGAAATTTAATAAACGCTACCGTTTTACCCAACTGTTTTGATGGAAGGGTACTTACTAAAGTAATGAATCATGTCAACCAACCCACTTTTAATGATATAGATGGATTTATGTTGTATCAATTCAAGAGCTGCAATATCCATGAGAGATTAATGAAAGAAATTAAATCCAAAAATTATTATTAGTATATTTGTTGGTTGGTCTTAATCACGATCAATGTCTACCTCTCGAGGTTTTCCAAGATGATTGTAAAGTAGTAGACAAATTTTTAAGGATCTTTATTTCTCAATCTTCAAAGTATTCTGAGATCCAACAATTCCAAGGTTTTTCATCTTTTAAAAATAATTAAAGATTATTATTGAAAAAAAAAATAAAGATTAACATTAATCAGTTATATGCCTTTCTTTAGTCTTGAGTGCAAATTGACAAAAGTTTCTTATTTTGGTGTGGATTAATTACCCAAAACATAACCCAAACTATCTAGCATTTTAACAAGTTTAACCCAAACTACAAAAATTTGCAATAAAATATGGGAATTCAATTTTTTTTAATAATAACTTCTGCCACCCAAATGCAATGGAGATTTTCTAACGTAGATACCGGAGACTGACGTGGCTTATATTAGAAAAAATTGTGATTATGAGCCATTTTGAGAGAATAATTCGGATGGATTTTACAATTCGGTTTTGGAATAAAGACCTGGATATATATTTCTTAACATAAAAATTATGAATTAATATATTCATATGCTCAAAATGGAAAATGTGTGAATATAAATTGAAATTAAAAGTGAACTCTTTGGTAAGAAAATTAAAAGTGAAAAGCCAATGTGGGAGTTTGTCCCACATCACTAAAAATTGAAGTTGGATTTGTATTTATATATTAAGATGCATTTTTACATGGGTAAGAAAAGTAAAATGGAAGACTCTCTCTCGCACGCTTAGGCACAGAGGGTGCAAATCCATAGTCATTGATAGGCAAATGCATAGGCACGCGACCTGCGTACACGAATGTCGACTCAAAATCTCATGGTCCTAAACAAGTCCAATTTTTTCAATTTTTTTTTATTTCTGGAAAATTAGCAACACTCCCGTATTGGTGCACACGGCCAGCAGTCTGACACGCCCATGTGGATCCACATGGTCAAGCCATTGACACGTCCGTGTGGATCCACACACCCATATCGTTGTGCTGCAGTGTGTGTAAGGCAAATCCACACTTCCATGTGGATCCACACGCCCGTGTGGATTTTGTTCCAGAATAGTCTTTTAAACTTCTTATCTTTTGGAATTTCAATTTTTGATGTTTCAAAAATTAATTTCACCATTATTTGATAGTTACAAAGGTATTATTGACATGTTTTAAAAGAAATTAATCACAATAAGTGGTTTTGGCTTGAAAAAATAAGAATTTTTGAGAGTTTACTTTGATTATTGATTAAGAGTTTCTTTTTTCCTTTTTCTTCTTTTTCTTCTTCTCAAGTAATAAAGAATGTGATAAGTTCATAGTTCACTGGAAGTAGCTGTTGTATATTCAACAACTGCTTGAAATTTGTTGTATTATGGAAGACTAACGCCAGTTATCCTAGACACTAGTATAGGAGACGAATTTGTCTTAAAGAAACTGTATAGAACACAGATTTTAGATTGTTTTCCAATTCTATTATTTTTGAATATTGAATTAACAATTTCTCATTCTCCTAACATCTTATAAACTAATATTTTAAAAAATAACTTAAATTCCATTTTGGAACTCACCGTTTTTACCAAAAAAAAAAAAGTAAAAGCTAAAATCAGTCTTCATCTTCTTCATATGCAGACAGTGGCCGTTGTTCTTGTGTTCATATATCAAGATCAGAAATATGCTCAAGAAACAAGGCTAAAATTTGTATCCCAAAGGACTAGAAACAAGAAAAGCAGTTCAAGAAACATAAGAAATTGGGGGAACCAAGGAGCTGTTCATCAGAAATCAACTTAAACTACATATCCATAATTCAAATTTCCCAGTAGTAAAATGCTATGCAAGATAATGCATAAGCTAGTGCTGGAAGCATATAGATAGGGACTGTAGGTTGGCGGCTGATAGAGAAGGAAGAAGAAAGAGATGGAGGAAGGAGAGAGTTAGGGTTTTTTATTAACTTTAATCCTTAGTCTTTATTTAAATTATAAAATTAGCCCAATAATTTGATGAGTCAGCAAAATTTAAGCTGACTCATATTATTTTTTTAGTAAAAAAAAACTTTCTGTAATCCACATAAGCCTCCGGTGTACACATCACTTCAGAGCCACCGTGAATGGGTGGCGGAATTTGTTATTGAAAGAAAAAAATAAGTATTTGTATGAATATTTTTATAATTGAACTTGAAGCTATAATTATTAAAATGCTGATAATTTGAGTTTTTTTAATAATTAATTCTTTTGGTGTCTACCGAAATTATCTTAATCTAATTACTAGTTTTTCCGTTCTGTTCTATTTCAAAAAACAAAATTTATTTCACTCCAACTTTTTTAGAGCACTAATAAAAGTAAACTTTCTTTCCATTTTTCTTATTTTAGAAAAATGAATTTTATCAAAATAATTATAAATTAGCACTACTTTTTTTTTAAATGCAGTAATATTATTAAAAATTCATTACTACTTTTAATCTTTCTAATAAAAGATAATAGTCATTTTATATCTATTAAATAGCATTCTTAATTTTTGTAAAAAAATTTTAAATTACAATTAGAATGGAACAGAAGAAATAGAAAATAGTTGCTTAAATGTGATTCCATCTGATGGGAATTAAATCTAGGATCACGAAATTTATGCAATCAATTATGCTTAATTGAATTTTTTTTATTTTTTTAATTAGTTCAATTCACTCATTTAATTATTAATTTTTTTATAATTTGGTCATTTTTTATTGAAATACTTAACATCTAATTAGTGATAAGGAAGAAGCTAATTAAATAAATTTTCAATTAATTACTGACACTGCTAAAAGCAATACTCTAAAATGTTGAAATCAATAAAGATATAATTGGAAATAATTGTATAAATGGTACCAAATTTTTTCACTATGTTACAAATTGATACCAAATCTTTTAATTGTCACAAATTTATACCAAACATTTCAAAAATATTACAATTTCATACTACAACAAAATTATAGTCAAACAAGATGATGTGTCAGCAAGACTTGATACCAATTACCAATTTGTAACAAAGTGATAAGAATTGGTACCATTTGTGCAATTAATCCATATAATTGAGCTATCTCTCACATCAAGATGTACCGACTTAAATTTCTCAACCCTCTCTTCCCATGGAAGACGCAGATCTGCAATACGGGGAAGCAACACCATACATTTTAACTCATTAGCTATTAGAAAACGTGTCCTGGTAGAGATTTCTCAGCTGGAAGTTGGAGCAACTCCCGAATCCCTTCGCAAACCTGTGTGCAACCAACATGCATCCATTCTTTATATAGGTCAGAAGCAATAAGCTAATCCATTTTATAAAACTGCTGTTGTTTTTGTAAATCACTAAAATAATGGCATTGGGTTCAGAACATATTTCAATTCTACAGAAAATGCATTTTCTCAACATGAAATATTAATTGGGCAGAACTCAAGTAGCCTAGCAATCCTCTTTGTTAAAAGAGGATAGTAGATGCTCACAGAGGAATTAACAGAAGATTAAGGAGAATGTCAATCAGGAAAGGAGCATGTCAAACAGGAAAATGACAAATCAAGAAGGAAGTAGGATGTGTGAGTGGACAGCGGAATGGGGAAAGAAAAGAGATAATAATAAGATGAAGAATCACTCTTAATATATACCAGCTTGATCTGAGCTTTAATTGACGCAATTTGCTTTGTATATTCTTCTATTTGCCTGCAAATGAAAATCAGAGTTCATTACGTCTTAATGTAGAAAACGGCGGACAAATTCTAGGAAAAACTGAATGATGTCAAGATGGATAATATACAGAGAAGTAGATGGAACAGCAGTTATAATTATTGATAACTGTAGCATCTAACAGCCACTCTATGTGAAATTTGTTGGTGATCACATTTTACATAAGGTGAAAAATGTAAAAAATATTATTCTAGATCAACAATTTTTTTTTTTTTTTTGAGGTAAAAAGGCTAACAATTGAAAATGATTAACTAATGGACTCAAGCCTGCAGCTATAACAGGATAGGGGGAAAAAGGGCAGAAAATTCATAATTAAATTTGCAAATCTAAGGCGAGGTGCCTTAGTCGAGCCATCCACTTCCCAGTTGACCTCTATTCATTGTCTACAAAGAGAAACAATAGAAGGGTTATGATCAATGATGATTTTGCTGAGACAAGCAACTATCTATCCTCCATTCTTTTCCTCTCATGTCGCTGAAATGGCACAGGAAAGCTTTTACTAAACCAAAAATCAAATGAGCTGTGAATAAACTGCAAACAGAAATTCAATGAGCCAAACCCCATCTACAAAAGAATTAATCCAAGACTCTTGGATTCTCAAATCTACTGCACTAGGGAAGAGAAACTAAAAAGGTCCATCACCATTGGTTTTAGTAAACCTGGAGCAGACTATCTGCCGGCAAGTGAAGGAGCAGATTTTAGGTATATATAATGTAAAGTAAAACAAAAGGGAAACCAGCCCACACATGAAATAAGAAGAGGTCAAGGTGTTGATTTCTGGTTCTTTATTTTGGCAGGCCTCATGAAGAACTTCCCTTAGTTCATCAGCCTAGAATGCTTTTTGTGTTCTCCCTCGAAGTGGACTGTCAATTTCTAATGTACTCTGCATTTAGCTTTGGCTACTCATTCTGTTTTCTCATTTTGCAGGCGTAGTGCCTTGATTCTTTGACAAGTAGACTTATCATCATTTTGTAGAACAGCCTTCTCAATGATCTTCCTACCAAATCAGCAGTCTGTGTACTGGCATTATAATGAAAGGTCCTAATCCAGCTTACAGCAAATAATTCGTCATGACCAATGTCAATGGAATTGTCCCCACATCATAGCAAGAAAAGTGAAAGTTTGGTCCTGAAATCCTTCACTCTTCCTATTGCTCTCACCAATGTCAGCCTACATCTATATAGAGAATCATAGACCAAACATCAACATCTGCCTCACCAAGAGTTTTAGATAAAAAATATCCCTTTCTTTTTTCTTCTTCTTTTTTTTTTTTGTCAAGCAATATCCTTTTTCTTCTTTGAAGCAATATCTCATTACATGTTTATAAAGCGTGACTTTTAGTTCCATACCATATGATGGCTATATAAAGGGCTAGCACCAAAAAATAGGTAAGCAAAAAATAGATAACAGTATGATGGATCGACTACTCATGCACCAAATTTTTGACAAATGGCATTGCCCATTAACACAGTCAGCAATTTAATGAATTAATATGCAAAGCCTCACATGTAAGAGCTGCTTCAGGAGAACACAAAACAGCTATAGCTTGCATCAGTTTCTACAACAACATCTGCAAGTCATCCTTCACTTATTTTTAAGCCTTCATCTATGCAAACTCTTCATTGACAGAGCATGTGTCAACAAAGACTGTACACAACCACTTAGGCAATCAAAGAGAAATATACCTAGCTATCTTTTCCTCCCTCAGTGCAATGTACTTCAATGCTTCAGACCAGGTAAATTCCACATGGAATCCTAACCCAATGTCCACAAATATGTGTTGTGTATCTGGTCTGTAAAATATAGAAAGTTAACGTTAGACTCCCGTAAAATGAAAACAGCCTTCTACACCCACTCTGCACCATATATAGCCTTCTCCACCCATGATCTATAATGATAATGCAAATTATATGTATGTATTGGTGAATAACAAATTATATTTTGTAACTGTTGAATACTTCACAAAATTTAGTTAGTATTTTGATTATAGTAGTATTATATAAAATTACATTTTTAATTTAATAGTCATATATATTCATTTGTCTGTACTGTATATGAAAATACGAACTCAGCTGAAAGACATGTGACCAGGCAAAACTGCTCTTAGTTACGATAACATTTACAAATGTAATATTCAGTTCTGACAGTATGATTATTTGATTTATAAATCAACCCTAGCCATGCTATTAATTTTAATTACATTCGACCTATTAGCATATTCCCATTATAATTACAATTAAAATTCTAATGAAAGAATTTTTATAATTTGAATGCTATTTAAAAAGTACTGAATAATGAATATATGTATATATACATAAGTAAATCCTATTCATGGAAATATTACAACTATTAGATTTTTAAATATGAAACCCAAAGAATCATGAAACCAAATAATACTGTAAAAACTATACAATCTACCATTTCAAAATTTTCAACCAAAATATCGACAAATTAATTAAAATATTTTGTTTTCATAATTTTAGGAGTGTGGGCGTGTGCCTATATATATTCAGCTAAATGATACAATACATTGAAAGAATTTGACTTAAATCACGATTATAAAATACAATGCTACCTACATGCAATGAACGAGTACAGAAATAGCATCAACAAAATTACATTATAATAATTTGCACGCATTAATTGAAGGGGAAAAAAAAACTAACTCCAATAGCATATTGTATTGTTGATTGCAAACAAGCATCCATATTTGAAATTACAAAGAAAAACATTCTAAATAACATATCGAAATGGCAGATTTAAGAGTCTTAGGCTGCATATTGAATAGTTTTCATAGTGTTAATTCATGTCCTGATCCTAATAGGTTTAGTACGTACATAAAAAGAAGTTACATAATATTAACAGAATCATAAATATCAGATTTAATCATTTAAAATTAGATACTTTTCAAATCAGAATTATAAAATGTGAGTAGTATTAGATTTTAATTATATTAATGATACAAACATAATTAAAAAATAATTATTATTAATTGCATGAGTAGGATTTGAGTATTGCATAATAAAACTTAAATATTTTTGCCAATTCACATGTTTCTCTTCCCCATTTGCACTTCTACAATAGTATGGACATATAAATTTAAGTCTAGGAAGTAATTAATTAAGACAGTTATTATATGAAAGTAGAGTACTTCAAGGAAATCAGCACTTACACATCAGCTTGCATGTAAACTTCAGACCCAAGGTTGACCAATGTCCTTAAACTGGTCACGCTATTTTTCTCTAAATTCTCTATATTTTTCCGCAAATCTAAGCTTGAAATAAAGAGTCAAGTAAACACTGTGACAAGAAAGAACTCTGAACATAATTAAAATGTCATAAAGTGATTGATCACAGGAAGAGTAAGCGAAGGCATATATAGAGAGACAAAAACTTATTAAGTTACTGAATTTGTATTTAAGAAACTTATTTAATAGTTGAGCAAATCCTATTTTAAGAAATGTGGCCATCTTGACTTGGTCTTAAGTAAATTATCTTTATCTTTGCAGAAATAAGGAGTTGCCATGCGAAGAAACATGGTCAATTTTCAGAAAATCCCTTTTATGACAATAAATTAATCTGAAAAGAAGTCAAGTAAATAATGTAATTTTGATTACAAGAACAGGGAACCGAGTTATTTAATCTCCAAAAACAAAAATGAAAGTAAAAGGATACAAAATCTTTTGTTGCTCAAAGACCTTGTCCCTGCAACATAAGTAAAGCAAAAGTGTTTAATAAGCAATATAGCATTGCTTAAAAATTAAAAAACTCCCCTTCTTCTAGTCAACTCTTGGCAGAATAAATTAAACATACAACAGATAATACATCTAGAGTTATAGTTGCTAAATAAATTTATTAAGATTTCTCCAAGTCCTTCCTTTTGCCACCATAACATATATAGGTGCCTACAAAACTAGAGGCGTAACTCTAAGATGCCACACCCAAAAGCACATCCTTAAGGCTTACATAAAGAATCCATATTAATAGTGATTAAACTCGAAAAGGGAACAGCCAGCTAAGCACCATAATTAATTTTTCACTCACAGGCATCATGAAATTGGATATGAGATAAGCATATTACATGGACAAAAACTACATTCCTTGTCAAGCACTTCATACTAAAGTAACTAAACTCAAGCAGATGCCATGTAAGGAGTTAAACTCTGGACCTTTTGATCTAAGAGGCTCTGAAACCATGTCAAAGGACTCTTCAACCTAGCAGCTCAAACTTGTAGGTGAGAGTTCCCAGAGTAGATGTATATTTTCAACAGAAACTACTCATAACCAAAATAACAAATTTCGACTCCTTCAATTAATTCAAAAAAGATGTGAAATAAATAGTGTCAGTGTTAAACTAACAATAGGAAATAGATTCAACAGTTCAAATTTCAGGCCCAACAAAGGTTATATTATGACAAATTAAGAAGGCTAATATAGTGATCAAAATTGACTAATGTCCTGATTTTGAACTCCAACGCTAAGATATAAAGGTACAAAAGGTAGGAATTTATAAAGCAAATTGGACAATAAATAGGGAGGCAATACCGTTCAGCAATAGCACGAACAAGATCTGGTTTCAAGCGGCGATCAACAAATTCTTCAAATTTCTGTATTTTATCCTGACGATAGCTTTCCATTTTCAGCCCCTATCAAACAGCTTCAAAACCAGGAATGCTTGGTTAGTTTAGGCAAATTACATAATGACTGCATAAAACATGACTAACAGAGCATAGAAAAGTATTGCTTAATAACCAGAAAACCAAAGTAAATAACCAGAAAAACCAGTGTCTAGAAAACCAACTGGACAGGACAGCAAATCAGCAAACTGGATTGATGACCAGTTCACAGTTCAAACAGGTTGACTCAGGTCAACTCATTTCCTTTTTATACATTTTTATAAACAGAACTGGAGAATCATGAAAAGTTCAAACAAAAAAAAAACAATAATAATAATGCTTACCACGAAGAACTTGTATGAAACCTTTCAACTTACATTCATCAGAGTCATATTGCATATAGGCTAGCAGCATTCTTAAAATCAGGTTTGCACACACAAAAGCTTGTAAAGAAAATGACAAACGACAGGTTTTGCTAGCAAAAGAAACAAGCTTTAAGTTTACTAGTTAAATATCAACTAGCAGCACTCTTAGAACAATTGATCACAGATGAGACAGTATGCCATGCCACCAACAACAGTTTACAGGCCAATATTTTTGCGGTGTAACTGACCCAAATTACACAATGCTGAGCACTTTACGGTCAGCTATAAAAATTTGAATAAATATAAAAAATCTTCACTCAAATTTCGTAATGCTAAGCATGTTAACATGTAGATTTTTTTATTTTAAACAACAGAAAAGTTAAAGCAACAAGGCAGTGAGCTTTTGGCATTTTAGCACAACGTTGGGTAGCAAGGTTAGCAACAATTCACATGGTTAAAACAAGGATAAGAATCAATAATGCATGTGAAATGATTGAACACAAACACCTTAATGGTTACAAATGCAGCACACAGAACATACACATAAATAAGAAAAACAATACATATAAGAACAGAATGAAGCCTTAGAAAAACCACATTCAGAATTATATTCAACCAAAAAAAAAAGGTTGATTTGGTTTATGTCCCAAAACCAAATAAAAAGCCCAAGTCATAATCCAAATCTTAATCAGTCTTAGAGAGTACCTATTCACTATTAATCTTCTTCTTTTAGCAATACAAAACTTAAAAATAATTCGTTTAAGGTTATATATTTTACATTTTGGTAGGAATCCACAGCAAATTTGTGGTCTTTATTTCTCTATATAAGGCTATAGCCTCCAAGGCATATTTGCTTTTTGGACGAACAACAAGAACTACATCAGCAAATATGATATGCTTCCCATCTTTGAATCACATACTAGCCTCCCAACTTGTCCAATCCAATACTTTGTAGATAATCTAAACATGATCATAGACAATCCAAAAGCATCATAATTCAGCCCATAGAATGATAGAATAGTCATTTTTATACAAGTGGTAGAGACAAAAGGCAAATAAACACACAGTGGTTCTAGTATTTGTCATTCATCTAGTCATTTAAGCTCATAGTTGTTAAAGGCGCACTAAGACGATAAGAGCTCTTATCGCTTGAAGCACAAGGCGAGGCACGCGCCTGACGAAAGTAAGGCGTACAAAATAAAATGAAATAAAATAAACCTAGAACTCATATCACAACATAACACTTACATAAAATAAAACCATAAACTTAATTCAATACCAAAGAAAAACAATTTAAAAGATCAAGGCATAATGTTCAATAAGCAAAACGATAAAAAACATAAGCAAAAAAGATAATAAAAGTAAAATATAGTCTTATAAATAGCTAGAAGTCTTAGTCCTAGAGCAGAGTAGTACTATTATACTAATATTATAGTATGTACTGGGTGGTTTAGGCATACACACATATTTCCAACTTGGATCACTTCTAGCATTATTACTACGAGGTGCATTCGAAGCACCAACACTTGTCTCAACCTCCATTAAGTGTTAAATTGCATAAATAAACTATTCTATAATTTTTCAATGAAGAAAAATCATAAATACCCTATAAATCATGTACAACATCACAAGGCACAAGTACTGTCATTTTTAAATCAGATATCTTCTTTTCTTAAAAAAAAATTCAGAAAACTTCTACAATGCAAAATAGAAGCTCGAGGCACACGCCTCAATAACATCTCTCGCCTTTGGGTTGCTCAAGGCGCCACAGCCAGCCCCTTGTGCGCCTGGCGCGCCTTTGCCAACTATGTTTAAGCTTTTCAAGTCCATTTTATAAATGATCCACAGAAAATGGCATTGCTTATTTTACTTTTTACATCATCAATTACTTGTAAATATACTGATTGAATAACATTGTTAGCCTTCAAAAGACATTAGGTTCAGGCTCATCCAAGTTATGTTTAATACTATTAAAGGTAAGTGAATCATACACAGACACAAAAGAAGATTTGTTGCACTTTTATCATATGATTGTGAGTTTGTGTGCTAAGAATGAGGCCTAATCTATTAGTCGTCCCCACTCTGAGGTAACTTTAGGGTCTCAAGTTCAAGGTCCCCCATTATTGGTGGGATAACAGGGGTCAAGGCAAGAGGAATAGCTACCCTCCATAACTTCATACAGACCCCATTATCCCAATGAACCAAATCGAAAGAGAGTCTGCAAATCAACAATTCCAATGCTTTAACAACTCTAACGCACTCCATAGTCGCTCGCTAATTACTAGAATTATTTATAGGACTTAAATTTCATATTTATAAAACCACAACTATAGGTTATAAGTCCACCTCCCAAAATTCCTCTTCCCTTGATATTTACACTGAGTTACAGATGTGCCATTAAAATTGTTGGAAAAAATAGTAATTATGAGCCATTTTGAGATAATAATTTGGGTGGGTCCCACAACTCGGTTTTGGGAGAAAGACCCAAATATATGTTCTTTGACATGAGGACTATGAATTAATATATTCATATGCTCAAAATGGAGAATGTGTGAATAGAAATTGAAGCTCAAAGTAAGCTCCTTGGTAAGGAGATTAAAAGTGAAAAGTGAATGTGAGAGTTTGTCCTACATCACTAAAAATTGAAATTGGACTTATGTTTATATATTAAAATGCATTCTTACATGGGTAAAAAAAGTAGAATGGAAGGCTCTATCTCGCGCGCTCAAGCACAGGAGGGTGCAAATCCATGGTCCGAGATAGGACAATACGTGGTTGCGTGACCTGCGTACACGAATGTCGGCCCAAAATCTCATAGTCCTAAACAAGCCCAATTTTTTTTTTATTTCTGAAAAATGTGCAAGGCAAATAGGTTGAGACAAGATAGGTGGTTTTGGCTTGAATTTTTTGAGAGTTTACTATGATTCTTGTTGAAGAATTTCTTTCTTTTTCTTCTTCTCCTCAAGTGATAGAGAGTGTAACAAGATCATAGTTCGCTGTAACTAGGTGTTGTGTGTTCAACAACTATTTGAAATCTATTGTATCCTGGGAGACAAACGCCGGTTATCCTAAACACTAGTATAGGAGGCGAATTTATCTTAAGAAAACTGTGTGGGACACAGGTCTCAGATTGTTTTCCATTTCTATTATTTTTGAATATTGAATTAACAATTTTCTCCTATTGTTGTTGTTCTCCTAACAAACATAGGCAGAGAGAATCGAGCTACACAGTAATGAGAGTATAAAGTATGAATTAATACGGAATTAAATTACTATAGTAATTTAAGAGCAAATATTTCAATTAAACGCCACTGAAAGAGCAAACAAAATTGACCACTCATTATTCTACCAAAATGGACAAGTTTCGAACTGCATAAAAAGGAAATAATCATAGAGAACCAAATCCACCCAAGAGAGTCAACCAAAAAAATATTGCAATTTTTTTAAAAAAAATAAAAGTACCTCCTCTGTTTTCTCCTTGTTTCTCTGGGAAGTTAAGATCAGTACAAACTGAACTGCTTTGCTCCTAAAAGTATTGCGGTGTGTGGCTGCAGCGAGGAGAAGAAGAGGGAATAGCGGCTGCGGCGTGGAGAAGAGAGAAAAGCTGTTGCAGTATGGAGAAAAAGAGGGAAGTGCGATTGTGGCTGTGCAGAAGTGGGAATAGTGAAGATTGAAGAAAGAAGAGGAGGTTAATTATATATGAATGGTTTGTTACAAATCGTTATTATAACTTTTAATTATTGGATATTGATCCTAAAAATTTTAAAAATATTGAAATTTAGTATATGAAGTTAATTTCGGGTGCCGGAATATTAAATTGTCAATATCATTAATTTTTATGTCAGTTTTTTTCTATAAAAAATATATGTTAAAATGACATTATTTAATAATATTTAAAGATAGAAAAAAAATTTTAAATCAAATTTCAAATTGCTAATTGCATGTATTATTTATGGCAAAAAAAAAAAAAAAGTTGATATGGAAGTTTGGTATAACATTGCTAATTTAACATTTCGATATTGGAAATTAACTTCATATACACGATTGCAATGTTTTTAAAAATTTTAATATTAGTTTACAACAATTAAAAATTTTAGTATTAATACATAATAAAATAATAAATGTTAGCATCATTTATATAATTAATCAGAGGAGATGTTGCAATGGGGCATCAATGTTAAGAAGGAAACTAACTACTTAGCAAGTTTGGATAGGAATTTTAAAATTTCATACATTTTTATTAAATCCCTGGATTTCTAATCGATTATAAATTTTGTAAATTCTAAAAATTTTAATATTTAATTTAACTATAAAATTTATAAATAAATAATTATCATTTTTATTCTTCACTAAATATAGATAATTTATTATTAATTAATTATTTTGTAAGTTTTTACTATATTTATATTGATTTTTTTTATAAATACTGTCAAATTCAATCTAACATAAAATTTTAAAAAAAAAATTACAAGCTCAAAATATGAGATAGACACATATATTAACAAGCATAAAAATTAAGAGACAAATGATTTTTATTGTCTTACGTAGTTAAATATAGTTTTGAAATATTATTAATTTATTATATAAATAATTTAGAATAGAAAAAAATAATAATATTTTCTCATTGTTAAAAAAAAGAGATAGATTTTGAACTTTTTCGCATAGAAAATGTGTGAAATAAAATTCACTGGAAATGTAAAATTTGGTGGGTAAAAAATTTTACAAAATATATGGATTTTAATCTTTTTAAAAAAAGTTAAATAATAACATAAATTCGTAGATTGTTATAATTCTCTCATTTAAAATTATTCAATCAAAACATAATTTTTAAATTTTTTTAATAATATTAAATACAATATAGTTTTATAATTTAAAATTATAGATATATAAATAAATAAATATACATACATATATATATATATTGTATAATAAATGCAAATTTAAATTATTTGGTATATGAATTTACAGGTGAGAATTATAGTCCTTATATTTATTGAAAAATATATAAATATATATAAGTTTTTTTTATAAATATATTAATTAATATATATTATTTCTTAATATATTAAAATTATTATATAAATATAATACAACATAATTTTTTTGATAAAAAAATATAAAACATAATATTCAACTTATTATAAAATTGAAAAATTCTTAGGTAGATCTAGTTTATCACATAATTCGTAAACTAACTCAATCACATAATAACATACATTTAATTATTTTATTTTATTGGTAAATATAAAAATAAAATAATTAAATACATATTATTGTATAATTAAATTAGTCTAATATACCTAGTCTACTAAAAAATTTTCTATGAATTAACTGATCTCAACACAAAACTAACTTTCATTTGTGAGTTGGGTATTACTGCCAATGGACCTTTACTGATAGTTTATTTCTTATAACTTGATACTAAATCTTTTAATTGTTAAAAATTGATATCAAATATTTTATAAATATTACAATTTAATATAATATTCAATTTTAGCATAAAAAAATTATATAATATATCACATCATTCTATTATTTATATTAGATTTATTTACTTATAAAACACAGTCAAAAGGTCAATTTCCAATATTCATTTTTTTAAATATTTGAAAACAATTTCATTTTAAATATATTTTTAAAAGAATAAATCTAATATGGATAATAAAATAATTGGACATATCATATCTTTTTTTTTTTGTCGTAGAAATAAAAGATTAATACAAATTATGATATTTGTCAAAGGTCTGATATCCATCTATAATAATCAATGTTATAAAATTTGGATCGGTTTGGCCGGTTCAATCCTAAAAATTGAAAATCGATTATTAAATCAGTTGGTTTTTAGGTAGAAAACCGGTGGAATATTGAATCGAGAGAAAACCGGTGAACTGGCATGTCAAACAGTGAACTAGCTGACTTGTCCAGTTTTGACTAGTTTTTCTAGATTTTTTTAATTTTTTACAAAAAAACTTATTTATTAAATTTGATCCAATTTAGCCAATTCAACGGTTCAACCAAAAAATTGACCATAAAACTAGATAAGTTAACTATAAACTAGTTAAATTGGTCAAAATAAATATATTTTTGAAAGTTTAACACACCCTTATTTATAAAATACAATATTATTTGTTTTTCTACGTGAAATTGTTCACTTTTATATATATATATATATATATTTCTTATTTTTTTATATTACTTTTCTTTTATAATTTAAAATTTTTATATGTTATTTTTATATTTAATAATTAATTAAATATTTAATTATAAAAATATATAAAATATAATTTTTTTAAAAAATAATATAAAAAATAAAATATAAAACATATTATATTATTTTTATATATTAAAAATGACATCAAATAATTTATATTTTATTTTTATTATATATAAAAAATATTATATTTTATAAAAATACTGGATAAACCGATTAACTCCGGTTAAACTTTAAATTTGTAATCCAGCGAATTTTTGGATTCATTAACCAGCCGACTTTAACAACATGATAATAACAAACAATATCATTTATGCAGTTAGCCCATCCTTCCTTCTTTCTTGTCTTCACGACAAACCATCTCCTTTTGCGATCCTCTATCTCTGTCTCTCTTCACTTTCAGCCTCCACAATCATCCACCTCTTTCTCAAATTCTCCATGGCGACGGCAGCTCCACCTCCTCCGCTCGATCTTTGTACAGTCTTAATGGAATCAAAACGTATCATCAACGCACACTCCCGCCATTTCCTCGCTCTCTCAGTCCTCTTTCTCCTTCCTTCCGCTTTCTCTCTTGCCGTCTACCCCACCCTCCACAGCCTTCTCACCCAATCCTTCACTCACAACTCCAAAATTTCTCTCTCTAGCTCCTCCCTCGTCATCCATCAAATTCAAGACCCATCTGATCCTCTCATTTTTAGGACCCTTATTCTCCCTCTTCTCTTCTCTATCTTTGTTTTTGTTTTTGCTCTCCTTGCCGTTGGTTCCGTCACTTACAGTGTTCTCCACGGTTTCTATGGTAGACCTGTCAAGCTTGTATCCGCTATCAAGTCTGCTTTCACTTCTTTCTTTCCCCTCTTGATTACTGCCGTTTTCACTCTAATTATTGTGTCTGCTATACTTCTCGTTGCTGGGTTTTCGATTTTTTGGGTAATCAAGGGGATTGAGCTTGTGGGATTTCAATTTGACTTCTCTTCTCCTTATAGCATTGGGTTATCTGTGGTTTTTTCGATTGTTTTGCTTTTGGTTTTAGTGTATTTGCGACTTCACTGGGCTCTAGTAGATGTTGTTGTGGTTGTAGAGTCAAGTTGGGGGCTTGAGCCATTGAAAAGAAGTAGTTTTCTAATAAAGGGAATGAGAAGAGTGGCTTTGACTTTACTGTTGTTTTTTGGGTTTTTGGCCGGCATTTTGCTATTCGTTAGCTCTGCGTCAGGTTTGACACTGGGTATTGGCACCGACGATGGATGGAAGAGTAGCGCATTTGTTGTGCAAATTGTGATAACTTCAACTTTCCTGATGCTATTGCTCCTTTACTATGTGTCAGCAAATACTGTTCTGTATATGTATTGCAAGGCTGTACATGGGGAGCTTGCTTGGGAGATTGCTGAGGAATTTGCAAGGGAGTATGTCAGTTTGCCCTTTGATGATGGAAAAGTCCCTCACCTTGTCTCTGTTGCTTATATTTAATAAATACAAAGGTTAGTGGCCTTGTAATGCCTTTTTCTACCTTGTTCCTATTTTCTTTGTTTTTTTGTTTGACATTGTTGAAGTGTAAAAATCTGTCCTGTAGGACGAAGCAAAGAATATGAAACCTGTGAATAACATCAGTCGAAATAAAGCTATCATATTTTTGTTGATGCTGAAGTCTGGAAATCTGCTCTCTTTTTCTAGCATATGTATGCTTGCTATGAAGAAAGAATTGGCTTGTGGGAATCATGTAATTGTTCCAAGAAGAGGTGGTGTGGTGACTACCACTTATTTGCGATTAACTAACAACCGGTACTAGATGTTTAATTGCAATCTATATAGTCATATAGATTGATTCATCTTCATGCTAGGAGCATATAATTCTTCTGGCAACAATTCTCCTAAAAATGATAGAAGGTCGAAGTTCATGATATGCCGATTATCAGTTTCTTGGCTGGCCATTGGCATTTATAACCTGCTTAAGACCATTAAGTGATCCTTCATATAACTAAGAAAGTACAGCCACATAGTTATTTTTTGCATAAATAGCCAAAAATCCTTCGAGGGATATGTTGGATATTGATGAATGAACCCCGAATTAGGAAGAGTTAATAAGACTACTGCCTTAATAGAAAATGTATCATAAGATGTTACTTTGTTATCTGTTTCCAGCATTTTCACTTGACCATCATATAATTTGGAATGCCCTCTACTCCCTGTGTCAATCTTGACCACAAATGAAATGAATATGGCTTTAGCAGCAAAATATGTGATTGCTCAAACTAAAGATACTTCATAGATGGTTCACAATTGTATGATTGAGCTGATTTTGTGTCAGCTATATTTGTCAGATAATTTTGGTTTTCTCTATCAATTTTGATTATACTGTGATAACATGTGTGAATGTTGCATCTGAAATTGAATGGTGCATCTCGCCATTTTTAATGCTTACTTATAATGTTGAATTAAGTTTATTGTCAAAATGAAGAAGATTTGTAGGATTACACGTTATTTGTAAGGCTCCAAGAGTAGGGATGGTAATTTTGCTGTCCGTCCCAACTAGTCCCATTTTCAAATGGGGCCAGGGAGGGTATGGCCAAGCTTAACCCAAACTAGCCTCTTATAGTATACCCATTCATATACTTTATACAATACAAATTTTAGTTTCCTTTTACTTATTATTTATTATGTTTAGTTACTTTTTTAGATGGAACATACATAATATATCCATTTATATGAATTTCATTTCTCTGAAATATAACAAGACCATTGAACATGGTCTTGTTGTTCATGACTTCTATTATACCAAAAAATTAACATATGGTTTTTATTTGAACCAGGAAAGTTATTTTCAAAGTGCTTTTCATTGTAGTTATACTCTATTTAGAATACTTAAATAATGCTTGTTGTGTATAACAAGTTCGAGCTTGGAGTCTTTTGGAATTGTGGTTTTGTTCACATGGCTCTCATCCTCAGGCAGCTTTAGAATTTGGCTGGGGAATGAGAGACGAAAGATTTACCTTCGTTAGCATATATTAGGAGTGGCGCTTCAGCGGATTTTTATGCTATGAAGCAGTCCAGTGTTGGCAGCATAGATGTCTATTAGTATTGGCACTTGGAGTAGTTGAACTTGGTTCTCATAATTCACATCTGCATTGAAAGTACCGTTATAAAAAGGTTTGTATGTGAGAACTAGCAAATGAGATGATGAATTTGCCTTAATGATCATTTGGCTATTTAGCTATAAGCTGTGGATAACACTCTCAGCTTGCCTGAATTGTCAAAGCTACTTTAAAGTAAGAATACCGGGTTTATTGGTGTTTGTTTGTGCGGAGAATGTAAAACAGTCAACAGCAATCTTATAGCAGTTTCTAAATTCCTTGCTGATGAATTTGAATAGTGAGAAAATGGTATCTGGATAGCTAGGTCAACAGCGAAAGTCTCCTACCATTGAAATAGGACGGACATTGAGATGTTTTTGTTTTCAGTAATGCTACATAGCCAAGCTTGAGCAGAAATTATTACAAAAATATATGGGTTAAGTTGCATTTTTCTTTTGTTACTGGAAATTTTTGTCATTGAAGTTAAAACTTCTTGGTATTACCATTAATCCATCTCAACATCAAGCGCCTGCTGAAAAGTCAAAACAGTAATCGTTACTCTGTTGGGGTAGAGGTCGAAATTTAGAGATTCAGATCAGACATGGACCCAGTGTGTAACGAGTATGCTGATGAGAATTGAGCTTGTCAAAAAGGATTAATTCATTGACAACCGACCAGGGTGAAAATCAGCTCTTTTCTTAAGCCGACGTTCAAATTCCTTCTTCACATTTTCATATCTTTAATGGGAAAGCTCAACATCTTCGCAGCTTGAAAATTACAATGCTAGATTAAATGGATCTTTTCACCGGTTGAAAAAGAAGGCAAAACAAAAGAAATCAGAAGTGAATCCATCAATTAAACTTCAACAAAAGCCCAACAAGAAATTACAATTGAGTAATATAAAGGGAAATTGACACAAGTGACAAGATAAATATGCAAAATACTATAAATATCAAGAGCAAAATTTATTGTCACAACTAAAAAATCATGCTAAACAAAATTCCAAAATTAAGAAAACTCATGCTTTAATGGCTATCTATTAGCAAGCTTAATTTTAGGCATGTTTAATAAGAATAATTTGGGGATATTTCATTGTTTCCATATGATTTTGTTTTCAAAATTGTTTTGTTTCCTTTTCTTTTGTATACACTATATATAAATTACATTAATAGATAGCTTAATTAATAGACTTTGCCACATGGTTTTATCTCCTTTTATATATATAATTATTGATTTTATTATTATTTAAATATTATATATTTAATTTTACAAAATATTACACATTTAAAATTTTTTAAATATTATATAAATTACATATTATCGTATATGTAGGTATATACAGTAGAATATAGTACATAATTAGTAAAAAATTTATAGTTATATTATTAAGAAATAGTAAATTGATGGGATTAAAAATAATAAAGCTTATCATAGGAATTAAATTGCAGTTGTACGAAATTGTGTGGTATATGTAGAGTATATAACAAGTATATGTAAAGCGTATGAATTAAAAAATTATCAAGTTATATTTTTAAAATAACAACAAATTTTAGCAAATATATAATCTTAATTTCATATCTTGATTATATGTATATTATATGCATACGTGAATAATGATAAAATATGACAAATGTTGTTTTCTTTAATTGGACTCAAATTTGAAATAAAAAATAAAACAATTACAATATATATGTGAATTATATGTTAGTTATATATTGTATA
>CATIWF010056794.1:0-30408 GCA_949630135.1 Balakata baccata | reverse complement strand
CGCTCATGATTTGCTTAAATTATTTGATAATTTAAGTGGCCAACATAACCGGGAACCTAATGGGTCACACGCTTTGGAGATGTAAAGAATGAGCAAAATGGCTTAGGATGAGATCCAAAATATGAGAAAATTATTTTAAGTCAGTTCGCGATAAGATCGTGGGAAAAAATTGCTCGGGGGGTTGACGGGCCCGCGCGGCCTGACAGGCTAGTTGGGCCTGCCCAGCAGGCCTAGGCGGACTGTAGCGCGCAGCAGCATGCCAATCACCCTATAAAATTGGCCAAAATGGCCAAGACACTATTCATGCCTCTTCATTTTCTCCTCCTCTCAATTTTGATCTATTTTTCTGATTTTTTTTGGATCTAAAAGACCCCAAAAGACAGAAAATAGACAAGAAAAAATTTTTGGGAGAAGAAAAATTTTTGGAGACAACAAGAAAATTAAAGAGTTTAATTTTCTTCTCATATGAACACACACCATTGCTAACACTTTGAGGCATGTTCAAGTCATCTCCCTAGTGGTTTCATCCTCTCATCTTTGCGTGGATATTGTTAGGGACAATCCAAAATTGGATTGTTGTGGTTTGCTACAACCAAATAAGATGAGAAGTTGAAGAAAAATTAAGAAATTATAAAGGTATAAATTCTGAATTTTCTTTGGTTAAATTAGTTTTAATTGGCAAATGTATAATCTTTTGATTCGGGTTTTGAAAATTTTTATTTTCCGCTGCGTTATATGTATGTGATACATGATCAAAACTCTTAAGGTTCAACCAGTTTCGAACCAGAATGACCATCACTATTAACATGTTTAATTACATTGCTACAATATATTTTTTATTAATAATTTAATGTATATTAATACTATATTGTGCAAAATAATAATAACAATAATAAAAGCTAAAACAATTAATTGAAATTAAAAAATAATAATTTTTATTTATTAGGATTAATGATGGTTTTGAAATATTATTAATTTATTAGGGATAATTTTGAAACAAAAAATTTTGAAAACAATCACTCATTAATAAAAATTTATAGATATTGAAAAATTTTGGTGGATTAGAAATTGTCTAAAATTCATAAATTTGACATTTTTTTAAACAGTTAAATGATAGATTTAGGATATATCTATAAATTGTTCAAAATTTTTTATTTAAAATTTCTCAATCCAAATATAGTTTTATTGAATTTTAATTTTTTTTTATTTTTCATGTTATGGTAACACATGAGACTATTTTCTTCGCAAAAAAAAAAATACATTGGACTATTTTTTGAAATTAAATTCTCAATAATATTCTAATTTAATTTAAAACAATAAAGTCATATCGAAAAATATATTTGATTATCAAAATTTGTGCTTTCCACAACGATAAATAAATATTGTACTATAGTCTAACTGTATATTAAAGTTGAAATTCAAAAAAACATCAAAAAATGAAATGAAATAATAAGAATTATATAAGACATATTTGGTATTGCTGTTTAATTTTAATTCTGCAGATTTTAAAAGTGCTTTAAAGCAAAAGTGTTGGTAGCAGAAACATATTTTGTTTGGTAAACCAAATTATAAATAGTTGTAAGACAAAAAAAAACTGTCTTATATTATTATATAATATCTATTTTTACCATTTACACTTAAAAATACTTTTCAAATAGTATTTTTCTAATATAAAAGTAATAACAAATACTTATATTACGATTGAAGCTGATAAATGTTAATCTTATATCGATTTATTTTTTATTTAAAAAAATTATAAAAAATAAAGAAAATAAAAATAAATCTACATTCCTTTTAAGAATAAATAAATAATTTTACTGAATTCATACACTTATTCTCTTGCTTTCATCAATAATATTTTAATTTTATTATTATTAATAATAATAAGAAAGAAAGCTTAGGGTTTGAAATAAATAGCTGTTTTTATATTACAGCACAATGGTAATTACCATGATTCATTAATAACATTTTTGAACTTGGGTCAAAATAAAATCAGCTTTCCGTATTTTCTAAAACTACGGATTTGGAGAAGCAGCATTTTGGGTGCTTTTTTCAAACCCAAGTTTCCTCTTCTCAAAACATGCTTTTAGATTTATAACCAAACACTACAATGACATGCTTTTGGTCCAAAACCTACTTTTTAAGCTATCCACCGCAACGCCCAAATGGGCTCATAATGTGACTAGGTGAGATATTTAATATACATATTATATAATTTGTTCTATATATAGTTTTTTTTATTAATATAAATATGTATTTTTAGGTCATTTTTCAATTAATTTTATTAAACATCTTTCATTTAATTAACTAGATTATCAACTGCAACTAAAATTTTAACTTGCAACTAAAGCATCAACTAATTTTAAAGTCTTATTCTTTGAAATTACTAGATAGAAAATTTGTTTTGCTCTTTAAAGGCTACCATCGGTTTTTAGTACCGATGAAAATCCTTTCTTCTTCTTTTTTTCTTTTTATGCATAATAATATCATATATGACATCATTTGCTAAAAATACGAGATTTATACATATATTTTTTTATTACTTTTATTGAATTTTAATTTTGTTTTATTCATAATGAATATTTGTATTCTCATATATTGTGAGATTTTGTTTGTCTTCATCTATTATAAGGTGTGATACTCTTTTATTGGTGTTTTGGTATAGTTCTATATTTAGATGAAGATTTTCTTTCTATTGATAGTTGTCAAATTATAATTGTTTAAGAATAAAATAGTTTTACTATCAAATTATAATTGTTTAAGAATAAAATGGTTTTACAATTCCGCCCGTAAGAAACAATTATTGCAAGAATCATATATTTTTTCTTTTTTATCAACTGAATATCCTCATTGTTGTCATTAGAATCGTATGTCATACCCAAATTGATATGGGATAAAACTTCATCTTTAATTATAAATTTATAAAAAAAGAAAAGAAAAGAAAATACTAGCCAAAAAAATCTAAAAAATTTTGGAAATTTTTCAAAAATGCCACAAAACTCATAAAATATTATAACATTATATCTATTTAAAGTTTTTTTTAAACCTATAAAAAACACCTAAAAAATATTACAAAAATGTCTAAATTCAAAAAGTCACTCTAAAATATACTAAAAAGTGCATATTCGATATATATCATGTATACCTTAGTTTGGTATTCTTAAAAATACCTTGAATATACCTTAGTTCAAAATATCTTGAGTATACATTGAAAATACCTTGAGAATTTCTTAGGAATTTATAGAAAAATATCTTGAAAATACATTAGTGATTTTTTATAATTCTTGAAGTTTTGCTTGTTTAATTTAAAAATTCTGAAAGTTCATACATTGTAAAGGTTTTAAAAGCTAATGACCTAAACTCTAAAGACACTGAAAATCTAATTTCATTCAAAAACTTTATGAATGCAATAAAATGCAGCCTACAAAATTTATAAAAATAATAATAAGAAAAAACGAGTACAGAAGATTAACCTCCATTAGGGATCGTCTCTTCCATTTCGGAACATATAATAGCTTTTTGTTTTGCTTTTTTTTTTTTTTCAATTTGTAGTTGCTTTCGAAGTTATTTTAATTCTCAGATTTTTCTGAGAATCGTTGATGCACACCCGGAGACAATGAAGACAAAGATGGAGGAGGCGATGGCGGAGAATCGACGGTCGTAGTCAGTGATGATGTTGGTGGTTTCACCGGAGTGTGACAAGGAGGAAAATGTATAAATGGAAAAGAAGAAAAATATTTTGACAAAATTGAAAGGAGAATCTAAAAAAAAAGGAAAAAAATGTAATTTTATAAATAAAATGATAAGTGTGGACTTGTGGTGAAATATTTTCAAAAACTTTTGTGGCTCAAAAACTAAAAGAGTTTAAAAGAAATTACACGAAATACCGGAAATTCAAAATTTTTTCAATTTTACTAATGATACCTCTATGTTTTCGTTCCAATTTTATGCATTTTTATTTTTACTGATTTTTATTTTTTTCTTTTTAAATATTAGATCATGGTGTATTTAATATATTTTTTTCATTTAATTAAGACATAAAATAATCATTTATCACATTTTAAATATGAATTAATAATTTATTTAACTTGTATGGCCACCAATGATCTTTATGCATGTATTTATTTATTTTTAATTATTATTTTATTAACTTAATTAACAAAAGAAATATGTAAATTTATATTTAATTAATTACCAAAGTAAATCTTAGGTAAACTTTAATTACCAAACAAAATATGTAAACTTATATTTAATTAACTTAATTAAAGTTATTTACTTAATTAAACCTTTGGCTAGATCTTTTAGTAAATTTTGAGTAAATCTTTAGACAAACCTTTGGTAAATATTGGATAAACTTTTGGTAAATTTTGGGTAAACTTTTGATAAATATTGAATAAATCTCGGGTAATTTTTGAGTAAATCTTGAATAAATTTTGTGTAACTTAACCTTCATTAATTTTCTTGTAAATATTAAATAAATATTAGGTAAAATTTTAGTAAATCTTAAGTAAATATTTGAAAAACTTTTTGTAATTTCAATTTTTATTAATTTTGTAGTAAATATTTGGTAAATATCAGGTTATTCTTGGATAAATTTTGTATAACTTTAATTTTTATTAATTTTATTGCAAAGATTGTGTATAATTTGAGTAAATCTTAAGGAGGTGTTTGATATTGAATTTCAGAAAAGTGCTTTTAGATAAAAATAATTTGTATTTTCAACTTTTTTGAATCTTAAAACTTGATTTTGAATATAAACATGTAAATAAATATTTTTTCTAAAACTAAATTTGGAAGAAGTAGTTTATAAAAAATTAAAAATTAAATAAAATGATATTCAACAGTAATTCCAAATACTCCTTAACTAAATCTTTTATAATTTTGATTTTTATTAATTTTATAGTAAATCTTGGGTAAATCTCAAATAAATTTTGAATAACTATTGGATAAACCTTGGTAAATTTTAAGTAAATCTTATATAACTTCAATTTTTATTAATTTTTTTTGTTGTAAACATTGGGTATAACTTGAATAAAGTTTAATTAAATTTTTGATAATAACTTCAATTGTCTTTAATTTTATAGTAAATTTTAGATAAACTTCTAGTAAATCTTGAATTCTGATATTTTTGTATTTTTTTAGCGCTGTTGGCATTGTTGAAAAAATATTAGCAGTTCTTATTTTTTAGAAAAAAAACTTTATGATGCTATATTTTAGTAATTATTTAAGTGTTTTTTTTCTATTTTTGTAAAAATTCTAGAAAATTTTATAAAAATACTAAAAAACGGGTATCTATTTGCAATTTTAATGGCGCTCAAAGTTTTTTTTCAATTTTATCGAAAATAACTTTATAAAATTACAACAGTATCTAAATCTCAAAATCACTCCAAAATATGCCTAAACGGTATATCTTTGGTATATTTTCGATATAACTTCGGCATATTTTGGTTTAATTTTCACAAAAAAATAATAAAAAAGAATAAAAATAATTAAATCACTAAAAAAAAGAATAAAATTCAAAATATTACAAAAATCAAAAAACAAACAATTTGGTATACCTTTTGCCTTTGGGAATTTCATGAGAATAGCTCCGGTATACCTTGATATATTTTGGGCATGTTTTGGGGATGAGAATATTTCCAATATGTCTTAGGGATACTTCGACGAGAATTTTTCCAGTATATATTGGGTATACCTTGTAGATATTTCAGTATACCTTTGGAAATTCGGTATATTTTGAGAATATTTTGGGCATATCTTGAAGATGAGAATATCTCTTGTATATCTTGAAGATATTTCGATATACCTTTGAGAATTATATGAGAATATCTCTAGTATACCTTTGGTATATCTTTAAAAATTATATGAGAATATCTTTGGTATACATTGGAATTACATTGAGTATACCTTAGAGATATTTTAGTGATTTTTAGAAAAACAAATATCAAAAAAGAAATTAACAACATAAACAAAACTAAAAGAAGTAAATAAACAAATTCAAGAAGAACAAAATAGAAAAAGAGATTAAATAACACAAAATCCCTCAACTCTTTTATGAAGTCACTTGCAATCTTCAAAGGTAATTGCAAAATGAACGATTTTCTTGGATATGTCGGGAAGTCAGTTGTTGGAGAAAGTCACTCGCAGTCAATGGAAAAAAAAAAAACGAAGACGGAGAACTAGATCTAAGAGAAAAGAGAAGATGGAACATTTGGTACAAATGAAAAACTTTTCAGTAAAAATGAAAAGAGTAAAATAAAAAAATTTTGTAAAAAAATTCTAAAAGTAGGAGCTGGACCAAAATTCTTTTAAAATTCCAAGAGTTTAGGAGGCCTGGCCCAGCCTCAACTGCGGGTGGCACAGAGTCGCTGTTCACGGCCTTCCTCGTAATGGGCTCAGACATCGCTCTTGATTCGTCTACGGTAGACTTGGTTTGGTTGGGACCAGGAAAGCAACGTAGCTACGGGGGTAAAATTGACATTCCAATATTTACCACCCGTCTCATTATGATTGGACAGACTACTTTGTCTCTGTTGTCACGCATGAGCACTATCATGATATTTCAAGGGGTGGAGCCACCAAAAATTCTCTAATTCTGAAATTCCATTGAATTTCCTTTTTTTTTTTTTTTTTCCTTTTAAAAAAAAACAAAGTCTTTCTATACAGAGACAACTATAAGTATACCTTCAGAATTTCTCTCTGTTATTTCTATCTCACCAGCTTCTTGATCCCTACAGCCATGGTCAGTCTCTTCTTTACTCTTTACTTCAGTATCCCCTTTTCGCCAGTTCAAGTTTCATTTTTCTGCTTTTTGATCTGAGATTTGTGGTTGAGAGTAGACGGACTTTTCTTTTTTTTTTTTTTTAAATTAATTTTGTTTTCATTCAATTTAGATCCGGTTGGGCCTTTATTTCAGCTGTAGATCTTTCAACTGGATGTAAATTAAGATATTTTATAGCATAGCTTGATCTTTAGTCTGTTGTTTTTGGCTTGGTTGTTTTTGGATCTTATTCTTGATTTGAGTGTTGCTTGATTTGATTCTGAAAATTGGATTGCTGTAAATTAACTAATTGAAAATGAGAAGAAAAATCTAGATTAATAGATGGAGTTTGCCGATGAATTTATTTTGTATTATGAATGAAGTGTAATTCCTGTTTGTAGAAAAGAGGGGAATGGAGATAATATTTTATCCACTTGCAATTGATGATCGTAATTGGATATTTGGATTGCTGGTCAGAATAATGGATCCGCTACTGTTTGAAAATATATATTTTTTGAATTAGAATATGGTTCGTTAGATCCAATTAAGATCCATGATTTATAGGTAGATTTTGGTGATTGATTTTATTTGGCACACTTGCAATTCGTAATCAAAGGCTTTTAACCTTCAGCTGTGTGATGTCCTGCTTTCAATCCTGTCCAACTTTGAATGATTTGTGTGCATCACTATAACAGGAAGAGTTAAGAAGGTTGTGATGTCGAAGTTATGGTTGCCTGGCATTAGGTGACTGTGTTTCAAGGTCATAGGTTGCACTTCATATGATCAGATGTTATGGTTCATTTGATTGTTCTCGTAGGATTCTTAGATGTTGAAATGTATAATCCAGTTTAAAATTCCTGATGCATTGTCAATTCTACTTACCAACATGTGGCTACTCTTACGGTGTGATGCATGATTGTGAAATTTGAGATTTAGCAGTCAGGTCTCTGCAGTTCAACTTGAGCATCTTTCATTTTGGTAAAAAAAAAGAAAGAAAAATACTCCAGTGTATGCAAATGTTCATATAGATGCAAAGTTGTTTAATTTTGAGCGATCCCAACCCCTCCCTCAAAGAATTTAACTTGTTAAAAGAGAATAAGTTGAGGAATAACAGTGTACTGATCTTAGTAAGCTGTAACAGAATCATCGAAATCATTCACTTCCTAAATATTGTTTCTTGCTTTATCTGTACAGGCTAATGCGGCATCTGGAATTGCTGTGCACGATGACTGCAAGCTAAGGTTTCTGGAGTTGAAGGCTAAAAGAACTTACCGGTTCATAGTTTTTAAGATTGAGGATAAGCAAAAGCAAGTTGTTGTAGAAAAGCTTGGTGAGCCAGCCCAAAGCTATGAAGATTTTAGTGCAAGCCTCCCAGCTGATGAGTGCCGATATGCTGTTTATGATTTTGACTTTGTGACAGAAGAGAATTGCCAAAAGAGCAGAATTTTCTTCATTGCGTGGTAATGACTTGTGTTTTTGCCCTATAAAAGAAAATTGAAATTGGTAATAACATATGTGGAAATAGTTTATTACGAATGTGTGCATATCTGGCAACTGGCATTCCTTTTAACAATTGGTATTTTCTTATTTACTAAATGCAAAGGTCTCCTGACACATCAAGGGTGAGAAGCAAGATGATCTACGCCAGTTCTAAGGACAGGTTCAAGAGAGAACTAGATGGTATCCAAGTAGAGTTGCAAGCAACTGATCCGACTGAAATGGGTCTTGATGTCATTAGAAGCCGTGCCAGTTAAACAGAAGTTTCCTGATTTCGCAGTGGAGAGTTCAGCACTTGCATGCGAAATGTTTATAGCTCATGGGCGGTGAACCTGACTGAATTATGATATTGGTTTGTTGTTTGAGTTTTACCCTTACAGTTTCCTTCTGGAACAGTCCGATTATTTTTATTTTATTTTTACAGTCTATTATGTACTAAACTTATGCAATGTGTGCTTCTTTATAGTTATGTTTACAATATATGGTGTATCATCATCTGATGGGAGAGCAAACTGGATTTTGTATTTGCTACACAATGGATATTTACTCGTTTCTAACTCTGCAGAGGAAGAGGAAACGGTGCATGGTGGTTTGTTTATAGACATTTTGTATATTAAATGGACATAAGAATGCAGTTTTTCTAATCCTACGATGTTAATGTAACAATAATGAGCATGATTGGTATATGCATAAACCACGGTAAAATGATTAGATGGTACTAGCATTTTCGTATATTTATCAAATTGTTACTAAAATTTTATTTTGTATCAAATTGATACCGTTGAATTATGGTACTAGAAGCCTTTCTGGTTGATTTTCACTAATGTAAATATTGTCCATACTAACAAATCTAGTGTCAACGTCTATATGAATCTACCAGTAAAGTTTTTTTGGTACTATAACTTGAAATATAATTCTAAAGTACCGGTAGCAATTTGACACGCAACAAATTTACTTTAGTACCAATTTAAGACATTCAAAAGTTTTGGTACTATTAAATTATTTTACTTTATAAACTTCCTATCACTAGACAAAATTTGAACTCTTGCTATCACATTGCATCATCCCTCTTCTCATCATGTCATCCTACAATTCAAAAGCCTTTTCTAGTTCTCCTGCAATGCAACAACCATATATCAAAAAGTTGTATGCCAATTTATCAAGTTTGACATCCTTGTTTAGCATAATATGATACAATTTGATTACTTCCTTTAAGTTACTCCTGCAATGCTCGTACATAATTGTCGAAAATGTGATGCAAGCCGGGAGTATACTGTTAGTTTGGTTGCTTCTTTTATATCTTGCCCAATTTACAGTAGCCCCGAAGAATATTATACGATACTGTGTAGGTCAAAAACCCTTTAAGAAGTGCATCATGAAGCTGTACAGCTTTCTCCATGTTCCTTTCCCTAGTAAGAGCATCAAGGAAACAACCGTATGTGATGTGATTTGGAGTGGCATCACTAAACAATATTTCCCTACAAAGAAGCTCAGCCTTATCGATGAATCCTGCCTTACAAAAACTGTTTATCAGAGCAGTATATGTTACAATATTCGGAATGCATCCTTCATCAACCATTATATCCCAAAGCCCAACTGCCTCTTTATGGTTTCCTACCTTGTTGTGTCTATCAATCATGTTTGTGTATATTACATTATCAAGCCTCAATCCGTGATTATGCATCTCTTTCAAATTACCAAGTAATGCACTAATATCATGTTCTCTCATAGTTCCGTTCCATCTGTAAGAATAGCATAGCACACAAGGTCCATATTTATACCTCTTTCTACCATTTTGCGACAAGCACTTAATGCATCCCTTAATTTTCCTTCTTTGCAATAACCACGCAGAAGAGCACCATAACACATCTCATTCAACTCGTGATGTCCTTTGTGAAGCCCATCAATAAACTCTTTGGCTTCAAATACTCTCCCTGCATAACAAAGACCGCATATTATAGGCCTATAAGTATATGTATCTGGAACAAGACCTTTCCCCACCATTTCATCAAGCATTTTAAAGGCTTTTGAGGTATTCCCTTCCCTACAATGTCCTTCAATCATACAATTAAAAACGACCTCATTTAGCAAAACATTATGTTCTTTCATTTCATTAAACCATCTAATTGCTTCAGCCACCATATTTGCTCGACAAAGGCTGGATATAACTGCAGCTAAGGTGTATGTATTTGGAGCAATTCCCTTCCCAGTCATCTCATGATAAAATCTAAATGCATTATGCAACTCTCCGTTGTTGCAGTATCCACTTATCAGTGATGTATAAGTTACCACAGTTGGTGTCAATCCTTTATCAATCATCTCATTGAAGTAAAATATTGCTCCATTCAAAATTCCCAACTTGCAGTGACCATTTGGATAAACAGTAACTTTTATCCCTGATTCAATCATTTTATTAAGATAACAGATGGCAATATCCAATTTGCCCCTCCTACAAAATGAATCCATCAGAATGGAGCAAGTGACATCATTTGCACATAAACCATTCTCACCCATTTGTTTGAAAAGCGAATCAGCTTCATCAAATATTCCATCTTTGCATAACGAATTGATCAATGCATTGTACACAAGCAAGGTAGGAACCACTCCAACTCTCACAGCCTTGCTTACCAAATCAAAAGCATCCCCAGTCCTCCCCTTCTTCCTCAACCCCTCAACAACACCAGAAAGAGCCGCTTCACTTGGTACAAATCCCAACTCGATCATTTCATCCAATATTTCTACCCTACTTTCAGACTCTTGTACCTTACATATACAACAAGTGATTCCATCCGGTTTCAACCCCTTTTGAATCAAATCATTCTTAATCTCCATAGCTTCCCCTATTTTTTTGGTCCTTGCAAAGCCCATGAATTAACACATTGTACATCACTATATTCAACTCACACCCATTGAACTCCATCCACTGAATCATTTCCTTCGCCTTAATAAAATCCTTCAACTCACACAAGCTTCGAATAACAGCCGTGTGACTGTGAATATAAACATTAGGGCTTACATTTGCGCTGACAATCTCATCAAACAACATTAAAACTGTATCATATTTTTTAATTCTCAAGAGTCCATTCAAAAGGGAACTTAAAGTCTTAGCTTCAGGCCTCAAATTACACTCCCTCATTGTACTAGAACACCATCAAACACTCTCCTACTATGTACATAATTTTCAATCAACAAATCAAATCCCAAAGAAGAATTAAATTTACAAGCCTTAAAAGAATCCAAAAGAACTCGAAAAACCTCTCTTGGGTCCAACCCACGAAGAAGCAATGTTTGCAGGAGTGAGGAAGCAGGCCAGTACAAATTAGAATTAACCAGAGCATGAATTAGAATGCAAAAGGACATAGCTGAGTGGTTAAAGTTCTTGTGAAGGCCGAGGAATTTAAAGAACCTCAAAGCTAACCTGGAATCATCGAGAGATTGCATCAAGATCTTCTCAATGTGTTGAGGCTTTAACTTGGTAGAAATGAATGGATAATTGAACGCAAGACTCCAGCTTTTTTTTCCTCGCAGTATTGTAAGGAGATGGGCTATGAATTGGGATTCTTCGACATTATCTAGAATTTTGGAGGATCCGAAGCTGCAGAAGTATATGGCCTTGCCATGGGAGATGATAATCGATTTAGAGATACGTATATGACGACGAGAAAGCTGCATTATTTGGAGATTGAGATAAAAAGGAATTTCAGGGGGCCCAATAAGTTTAAGGGCGAAGTTTTTAGTAAGAACTTGCACAGAGGAACTGAAGCAGATTGATGCCTGGAAACTGGAAAGGGTACGGCTGTGGAGCTGTCTCGGATTGGGCTGAATTGCAGATAAGCCCAACTAATCCTTCCTACTTGTGTCTGGGCTTAGAGGCTTTAAGCCCAACTTTGTACACTTTTTCCTTTTTTTTTTAATTAAAAATAAATAAATTTACGCCTCTTCCCTCTGAGGAAAACCCTAGCTTTCTCCTCCTCTACTTCCCTCATCTCTCGCCTTCTTCAAACTGAGTTATCTGCTCCTTCAATTTCTTTCTGTTTCTGCTTCACAGTGTTTTCTTCTTCTTCTTTTTTTTTTTTTACTCATATTTGAAAGAAAATGTCTAGTGCTTTGGATATGTCGCTTGATGATATCATTAAGAGCAATAAGAAGTCTGGATCTGGTACCTCTAGGGGCCGTGGTCGCGCTTCTGGTTCCGGACCTTCTCGTCGATTCGCTAACCGCGGTGCTAATCGTATAGCTCCGTACACCACCGCTAAGGTATTTTCTCGGATTTAGTTAAATCTTTTAATTTCTTCGTTTTCCCTATAATTTGACTTGTTTACGATTCGAATTGTTCGCTATTGATTCTAATTAAAAAAGAAAAAAAATCTCAGGCGCCTGAAACGGCATGGCAGCACGACATGTTTACGGATCAAGGTATGGTGTTTCAGGGACAAGCAGGTCGGGCTTCCGCTATTGAGACTGGGACAAAGCTTTACATATCTAATTTAGATTATGGTGTCTCAAACGAGGATATTAAGGTACTTAATTTGCTTGATTAATTTCGAAAGTATGTCCTATGTTGTTCATGATGATAACATGTTTTTCAATTTTAAGTAGGGTTCTGATTTATGAATTTGGTGCCGTTTTTAGATCCTGAATTATTTTGAACATAATGTTTCCGTGGAGAGTGTTCAATTGAATAATTTGATTGTGTAACATGTCCATAGCGTTATTGGATTAGCAGTTTATTTCGTTTGATTTACTAGGCATTTTCACCTTTGACTTCTATTTTTGTTTTAGTAAAGACCATATTCCACTGTTTATTGTTTACTTTTTGCTGATTGGTATTTGATATTTACATATCTCAATTGTATTCTTAGTTGGCTTCGTCTCTCAAATTGTTTTCAAATTAATTAATGTTGGTGAATATTGATGGTAAAAATTTAAATTTTGAATGCTACTTAGCTAATAATAGTCTATATGTAGGAGTTGTTTTCGGAAGTTGGTGATTTGAAGCGGTACTCAGTCCATTATGACAGGAGTGGGAGGTCGAAGGTATCTAACTCAAGTTTGGCATAAACTGCATCCTTCTGATGAATACTTTGTGTCCTGCTGTAGTTTAGAAAACCTCTTTTTCTTAGGGAACGGCAGAAGTTGTCTATTCTCGACGAACAGATGCCGTGGCTGCTGTCAAGAGATACAACAACGTTCAGCTCGATGGAAATCCAATGAAGATAGAGATTGTAGGAACAAATATTGCTACTCCTGCTGCACCTCCAGCTGCTAATGGCAGCTTTGGAAACCCAAATGGAGTACCTAGGGGGTATGCCTCATCTTCCATTTTGTTGTTCATCTTTCTTTTTCTAATTGTAATTTCCAGTTTAGAATAGTGCTAACTGTGTGTTTATCATGTGCACTCACTATGTTGGTTCTAACTCTGATTTTACTTGGTTGTTGGTAAAAAAGTTCCCTCAAAATTTAGATTTTATGCTTTGACCATTTATTTGTTGTGAAAGATCTTGCTATATTCTGCTTTCTTGGGAAGGTTATGGCTGGTATCATTGTATAAATGGTATCTGCGTGTATGATATATTTGGTCTTGGAACGAAAAAATTTTCTTGAAGGAAAAAAATTCCTACAATTTTGTTATAACCTGGGTTGTGTAGACCATGTTTTATCCTGAGAAAAAAATTTGGATCACAGCAATGCATTAGATATTGAGTATTTGATTTTGCATGCATGCTTAAAGTCTTATCTCAGTTCATGTTCAAAGATAGTGTATTGTTATTAGCTATTGTCCTGCAAAGTTTCTCTCTTTGGTTTTCTTGTATATTATTACTGAGTTTTTTTTCTTTTATTTTTTCTCTCCTTAGAGGACAAGGAAGAGTTAGCACAATGGGGAGATCACGTGGTGGAAATGGTGGTGGCCGCGGATTTGGAAGGGGCCGTGGATGGGGAAGAGGCCGTGGTGAAAAGTTATCTGCTGAAGATCTTGATGCTGATCTAGAGAAGTATCATTCAGAAGTAATGCAGACGAATTGAAGTCATTTCTATTGTTTTGTTGGTTGGTACTTGGTATTTACAGCTCTATCATGTAGCTTTCTATGTGCTTGATGATGCAAGAATCTCAACTGTGTTCTGTGACTTAATGAGTTCTACTTTTTAGGAATTACGGGAACACTTAGAAAGAAAATGTTAGAATCTATTTATGGAGTTTGGGCTTTTATTGTAATTTTTATTTGACCTGGGTATTAAGTTTTTGGGTTAATGGATAGCCGTTGGAATGTAATTGATCATTGGCTTTGGTTTGGTTAGCTTCTCATGTACCTTTTGCTTACTCCATAAGTTGGAGTAGGAAGTGGAACTTTTTTTCTCATATACTCTTGCGCAACAAAATGCTCTCTGCAAGGGGTGGAGGATTCAGCCTGAACAGTAGTTTCCCAGAGTTCCTGTTTCTTTGATTTGCTGCTTCATCATTAAAACAGGGAGATACTGTCCAAGGTAAATTTCTATATATTTATCCAATAACTAGTAACTTATTTATTTCATCAAGAAGATGAAAATAAAAATAAAAATCTGTTAGAGCTTGCCCCTTGTTTATGGTGTAGTTGAGTTATTAGCTGTGCTATTCCATACACGGAAATATAAGTTCTCCTGACTTGCATATGGCTCCTGATGTTGGGGGTATTTGAGATTGCTAGTGAGTGTCATAAAAGGAGGTTTTAAATTTTTTTGATTTAATTGACTGATTTTTTTAATTTTTTGTAAACTGTTTTTTTTAAACATACTTTTAGAAAAAAATATCAAATTACTTGTTCCTGCTCAAAAATAGTTTTCAAAACTCAAAAAAGTTAAAAATTAAAATTTTTTTTTCAAAAGCGTTTTTCCAAAACTCAAAACCCAACACCCCTGTAACATATTATAATGTTGGAATCTCTCTGCTTCAGTCAACCTGATAAATGTTGATTGTTGAGAATAGAAGTGAAGATGACTTATTCCTTTTCAAGTAGGAGATGCCTATAGGTGATTGTCAAGTGTGCACGCATTTTGAAATTTCAATTTTTGCACTGAGGTTCTTTGATCTGTGAAAGAGTGCTTATTAACCTCCTTGCCTGAGGGATTTAAAGCTTCTTTAGTTGTCAGTTTAAAGAATTAGAACTTTCGTTGCAAGGAGTTACAATCAGTGGTATGAGTTGCTGGTACTTTTTCTCATAATGCTGTTTTCAAGATAATCCATCTGAATCTTTGCTTGGAGAGTTGTTGCTTATGGTTCTGTTAAACTACTGTTGTTGAGGTAGTTGAACTTATTAAACCGAATGACTTGTCATGATACTGGTTTACTGGATAGGTGCATGAAAAATAGAATGTATCGAGTGATATTGTTGGCTTAATGAGGCAGTTTCGGATTGACAAATTTGATATTTGTTAAAAGTGAAAAACAGGTAGGAGACTTGTTAGGTTTTCAGATTTCTGCTTGTGGTTTATCATATGCAAGTGTAGAATGGTCAAGGGAGGGAGGTGTTAAAGTTGCACATGTAAGCTGCTTCTGCTGCTGCCGATCAGTAAATTATTCGAAATCTACGGTCATATAATTTGGATTTACATGTTTGCCATCATGAAGACTGAATAACATTGGCTCAGCTCCCTTGTATTTTCTGGCATATAAAAAATGCTGGGGAATTTTCTTCTTTAGGTGGTGTACTTGGCCAGAGCTCGGCAAGTGTTGTGAATGGGCTGGCTATTTGAAGAATCGGATGTGTTTTTGTATAATTTCATGATCTTCCTTTTTAAAATATAAATATAAATATATTTGAGGGTCGAATTCAACGTATAAATTCCTCTTTTTTTGTGTCCTTTTTTCTCCGGAAGAGGATCTTGGAGGTTGAAGAGGCCGTAAAAAAACTCCTTGAAAGTCGTTGAGTTGTAATTGCTAGGAGGTTGGGAAAAAGAAATGAAATGAGAAGTGTTTACTCATGTTTTTGATAAAAAATAAATGGAAGTTGTGGGACTTTATCACTAGTTCAGGGCAATTTGTGAGGTCGAAGAACATCACCGCAACCACCACTGCCAATAAATAAGTGACTTGGCATCTAAGCTTCATCCAAACAATAAGTGATTATTTCAATATTTTTTTATAAGAATTTTTGCAGCAAGATGGAATGGAATTATCCAAACTAAATTCAAATGTTTTCACGAATAGCACTTAGCATCCCGTAATTTGTTTCATGCATGGACTTTAGATAATAATTGCGGTAATAGTAAGTAAAAAGGGAAAAAAATGATAATAATACTAATGAAAACAAATAGGGAGACAAGAACTTGCTTACCATACAAGCAACCATCACGATAAATGTTAGAAAAACAGTGCCATAATCAAATCTGGATTTTTAAGATATTGATGCGAAAAAAGGTTTTAATAAGACATTCTATCAAATGCACAAACAACTCACGTAACGCATTTGGGATTTAGAGGCATAGGAAGAATTAACTAACATAGATTTGGTCAGTGAATGCAGTTTTGTTTTCACCACGTGCATCAAATTACAAAAGATGTTCTCCACAACTAAAATATGAGGAATATGAAAACCAAAAGGAAGTATTTGTACAACATACCGATAATATTAGACTTGTATAACACTCTGCACTGCAGGCCTCCATTTTAGAAATCAACTTTGTCATATTCACATCAAAACTTAGTCCCTCTTTGGCTCCGCCGCCGTCTCCCAACTAGAGAACAATGTTCGCACTAGAGAACAGAAAATTGCTTTTGGGCAAGACATTATGAAGTTCCAGCAGGAATAGGGCCAGTACCATGGGTATAGCACCCGGAAAAACAGACTTATGAGATGTCGGGGATATCGTCCAACCTGTACCACAGCACTGGTGAAGTTACTGAAACTAAATTGCGAGACAGACTAGAACAGAGCATCAAGCAAGTTCTTAAGTTCCATCAAATCAGTTCGGGAATGCTTGCCGCCCTTTTTGAAAGCAATGTCATCTCTTCTTATCAGCATATAGTTATTATTTGTTATAAAAGCGAGACATTGTATGGCAGTGAAAAGGAAGAAAGAAATTCCATTAGTTATGATGCTCAATACCAAATATCAGTTATCCACGGAATGCAATAATTTTTCTAATATGGAGTGGTTAATCTATTCTAGACAAATAACCAATGAAAGATAATACTCACAGGGAAAAGCAAATCTAAAGCATCCCAGGCGGCATGACGAACGGCTCTTGAGGGATACATTGGACCACCAGGAGAGGTAAAACTATATAAACATGCCTTGAATCTTGTACTTGTTGTCACTCTTAGTTCCACTCCTGCAGAAATTTTAAAATTTATAGTAATATCTTCTTCAGACAGCTAATAATTGTAAAAGCTTGGCCATGCCAAACATATTTAATGTTCATCACTGAATACCTTGAAGAACTTTCATACTTGAAAGGCAGTGCAATAAAACAGGCTCCACCTTTAACTTCTGAAGCTGACAAAGGAAAGAATTTCAACACCATATCATAACTGACTTCCCCTAGCAACAACAAACTACACATACATCCATCCTCAAAGATCAAGGATACCTGGTCTGCAAGTTCAATAACAAAGAAGTCTGCTGGACCACCAACCAAGAAGGCATTTGGGAAAAGAGGAAATTGCTTCAAGAAGATTTCAAGCTTGTCACCTACAACGAACATCATACTATAAATGGCTGTTATTTATTGTTCAATAATGAACTGGCAGAAACAATAAAAGCTTACCTGAGTTGTAAAAAAGCATGAATCTTGAAAGTAGAAGAAACAGATCTTGCTGGGCCTAAATTAATAAATGATTGAGATATTATTCCCCCATTTATTCTAATTACTGACGATTCCAAATACCACAATCATAAGTTTTCGACAGAAACATAACAGGAGAACAAAATCAATTATAAGCAAAAATAATAGCTATTTAAGGCTCTTAATGAGATAGGATAAGTTCTTGTGCCTGACCTTCGCAGGAATTTTATTCAACCGCATAGGCTCCACAGCAACTTCCTGAAGGAGATACTGAAAACAAGAGAAGATAACAAGTGTGAAATAAAGAATGTAAACAAACCAAATTGGATGACCAACAGAATTTCCTTAAGCTTACCTGGAAGAGGGTTTGGAAATGCCTACTGTTTGTTTGGATGTCAATCCTGATTTTGGTATAAAAAGTTATTAAAACAACTCATATTGTTTTCATATATTTACAGTGGGAGAACATAATATATAAGAAGGCATCTTCAACTAGAACATGAAAAAGAGAGAAAAAAAAAAAGCGTCACCACAAATACTCTTTAAGTTTATAGAAGTTTGAAAATATGTGATAAGTGGTTACAATTTTTCCACTTTTTACTTGCGTAGCATGTTACATGAGTTGTGAGTGGGAACTTAATTTCTCAGTAAAACAATCAACCTGACAATGCTCAGTTCAGAAGAGCAAAATTACCTAAATAATAGCAATACTGTTAAAAGTTATCCCTTGCTAAATAAACTCAGTTCACAAGAGCACAAAATTACTTGAATAATAACAGCAAAACTGCTGAAACTTGTCCTTATCTAAACTAATCTGCTGAAATTTCTCCTTATCTAAACTAAGTGGCCTTTTTAACAGGTTTTCCTCGATCACTCTATAAAGCCTTAGCTGATCAAACGATACAGGATATATTCAGGACACCAAAATGGTTGAAGTCAGTTCACACAGATTAGAAAAGCATAATCTGTCATCAATATTGAATGTTAAGCTTTAGATTACCATGTTGAGTTTAGGAAACAAAGTTATGATAGAGTACATGAAAAATTAGTCCTCGCAACAATTCATATCTGAATAGATATCTTTTGCATGAATATCCAAAGAATGTGTCAGATGTGAATGAACATAGAGATTAATGCAGCTTTATGCTGACATTCGACAACCAGAAGGAAAACAAATTTTATTATTTTTTCCTTCTAGCATCTGTGATCAATTAATATTTTGAGGTGTTTCATACAGGAGACAGTCTCATCTTTACCACACGCAATTACTGCATAGGATGATCAGAAATTCATCTTAAAGAAGAAAATGAAAGAGCGGAATATAAAATAAACCTTTGAATCTTAAGATGGTCAGTTTCAAAACTATAAAAATATTTCCTTCTTCCGCATTCTATGAAAGCCCTAAGCAACTTCTAAGCACTGCTGAACCACTACCTATGTCCATAAGGTTTTGCAATATTCGTACCAGAAAACGTTTGTAGCACCTTGAACAAGTGCAGATGAATACCGTAGAAGTGCTTCAGAATTATCAAGTCGGGCCTCAAATAGCTGCAGAAAATGCAGATACTCATCATCTATATATCAATCATACTGCAGAAAAAACTTCTAAATAATAGTGATAATAATCCCAAAAAATAGGTTTGGAAGGTGAATTTAATTTAGGAATAATTGCAAAAAATAAGCTGAACTTTTAAGGTTGTATCAAAATTAAATTATACTTTCTATTTTTTTCATTTAAATATACAAACTTTTAAAATTTTATTAATTTATAAATTTCGGCAAAACTCTGCGGACATGTCATAAAATTCCAATGAAATTAAAAAAGTTATACTGACTCGAAAGCTGACTAGGAAGCTGAATCATTTTAAAAACTTTAAAATGTTATCATTTTTGTTTTTCCTAAAATTTTAAAATCTAAATCTTTCCGGTAAAACTCTATTTACAATAAAATTTTTGTTTCTTCTTATTCGGCTGACTAGACAACTCCTAAACATGACAACTTTATGTATTATTTTTCAAATTTAAAGAGAGATTTGAGTTTTAAAATTTTAGGAAAAACAAAAAATATGATATTTTAAAATTTCTAAGATGACTAAACTTTCTAATCAGCACAACCATTTTAATCTGGCCGAAATTTTATGTCATGTCAGCAGAGTTTTGCCGAAATTCACAAATTGATAAAATTTTAAAAGTTTGTATATTTAAATGAAAAAATAAAAAGTACAATTTAATTTTGATACAACCTTAAAAATTCAGTTTATTTTTGGCAATTATCCTTTCAATTTATAAAAACCATTGGTTTATCTTTTAAGTAACACTTTCAAGCTAAAACAAAACCTAAATGGGAATTTATTATAAGGTCAAGAAAACCCATTACTCCTTGTTCCAGTATTAGTTCGAAGAAAGTTTCAGCAGCTACAAATGTCAGCTTAAATACATTCCAGCTTTTGAGTATTTCACTCTTTTGTTTTAAATTTTCTTTTCACCGACGTTTATATAACAGTTATCTAAATATGTTCCTTTTTGTTGATGAAGGAATAATCTCAAAAGAAAATTACAAAATTAATGGTTGACAGAATGAGTGAATCAGACAGTTACCTTAATTAAACTTAATTCTCAAAAGAAAATTACCAAATTATGGGTTGACAGAAAAAATGAACCACACATGCTCAACTCAATTCAACTTAATCTCAGAAGCACATACACATATAATCTGATTCATAATTCCAACAACTACCAGAAAATGTATATAATATATAATCCTGTAGATTATTCTTTTTCTAATTTGCTGATACAATTGCCACAGCACACATAGCTCCTAATTTTGTAGTGCCTTCGTGATCCTAGAAACCATATATTGATATTTGCTTCTTCTTGTTGTTCTTTTTTCCCCAGCAATTGTGAAAATTGCTGCCAGGTATCTGGTATCAAGGAATACCCAAAGAAATCATGATTTGAACAGATATATGTACTGCCTTGAATAATTTGATCATTTCTGCTGTAATAGGCATTTTTACTAATTACTTTGTCCAGTTTGAACAGTCAAAATCACAAGCAGCCGCAGCCTACATGTGTCCATAATTCAGATTTTCAAAGAGGAGTAAGAAATAACAAATCAATAAGCATTTTCTACATATTCTTAGAAAAAAATGAAGCGAGGTAGATATCCAGAAGGCTTTTAAGTTCCATTCATCAGGTAGGTCTGATTTGTTAATACAACTATATTACTTATAATCAACAAATAATTCAGTTCTATGTGTTTTCATGTTATAGTTGCATGATTCTACATGGCCAAAAGAAGAAACAGCAAAAGAGTACAAAGCTAAATTGGCATACCCATTTATGGAACAGAAGCGAGAATATATGTGATGCAAATGACTGGCTCCAAAGTTGTACAATCAAATCAAAGATTCTTTTACCACTCTCAGGCACCCCAACATAATAATCCGCAAGAACGTTATAAAAGCATAATTGACCATCAGCAACCTCAGCAGGATAAATGTTATCTTCCTCCCTGCTGAGAATCATATCTGCATTCAATATCAATCCAAAAAAAAATGACCAATGGAAGAGTATGTAAAAGCCAAACCTAACATGAAACGTGTAATCCGTTATGCAACAGACTCCTAATTATGAGATGCGATACATTTGAAAAATCGAACATTAAGAAGACTTTGAAAGGTAATTTTTCTAATATATGCCAAAATAACTCATTGATGAAAATGATGTTGCAGTGCATAAATGCATTGAAAGAGCTCAAAGGGATTAGTGCCATATGCTTCTGCTACAATCTATTTGAGCCTACATAAGCCAATAAATACTAACACAAATAAAATGAATAGCTAAATAACTGAAAAGGCATTTATGTCTTAGTTTTCTCAAGATATTGCAGCATGTTTCTGCTTCACCAGATTTTTGATCAATGCATGTAACGATATTTTACTTGTGCCAAGCTCAAATAGCTAGCAACTAAGTTTTACATAATATCAGTTCTGCTACTTGGAATAAAAAAAAAACAAACAATAATATTCTGCAAACAAACAAATTTTGACAGCATTTAGATCTAATTACTATTACAATTTACACCAGCAATACCAAAAAGAAAAAAAGAGCTTTACAACATTAACTAACCTCTGGCGCGGTCATCAACTTCCAGAGCTATGTCCGCAAACAACTCTTGCAACAAGTTCCGTCTCTGAGACGCACAAGTTAGCGCCTGCAACAAAACTTCAAATACTAACGCACGACACGGAGTGCTGACACACATCTAGGATAAAATTAGGCTAATTTGGAAATGCAAACTAAAAGCAATATGAATCAATAATGCAAAAATCAAACAAACAAAATAATTGGGAGAACAATAACTATAATTCCTTTTAGTTTGTCAGAGCCGATTAAGGAAAAATATTGAACAATCTCATGCATTTAATTTGAATTTCCTTGGAGGTGAATTCGAAACAAAATCAACAGTCTATAATTTCCAGTACGTTGTTTTATGGGGAAAGTGAAGACGAAAAGGAAGAGAGATAACGCACCATGTGGAGCTTTTTCTCGATTTCAAGAGTGAGAGCATTAAGATAACCTGATCTAGGAGGCGTAGAATAAGATTTGTCCATTATTCTTTTTGGGTGCGATTTTGGATTTGATACGAGAAAATTAAAGCATTTCCCTAACCCTAACATCGATCGAATCAGTAGCAGAAGCTTGAGATTGGCTTATTTGAGTGTTCTTAGTCATATAGAGGAATCAAATGGAGAAGCGGCAGCTTCGCTGCAGTGTTGGTATCATTATTCAGTATTCATCACGCCGATAAAATTATTCAGAACAAAAGAAAGAAATAATGTAACTTAATAATTTATAACATAGTACATTGGATAGAGAGAGTGGGAGAGTTTGGTGTGTTGGTTACATCTTGCACACGTGTAAGAAATGGTCAGCTGATGTCAGTCTTTGGACTGAATTTTTTTCATTTAATTAATTATTTTTTTAATTTTTTATAAATTATTTTTTTAAACGCAATGTCAAATAGGTTTTAAGAAGAAAATTAAATTCGTATTTACAGCCAAGTGATATCCGAATAATTTCAAAAGCTTCACTCCCGCTTTTCCTCCAAATGTTATAAGAAATAATGATGTCCTTAAGTTTTAGTACAACAATCTTGTTTTCTTTTAATCCAATAAAATTATAAGATTCAAAATTCAATCCAACCCCTATAAACTAAGAAATAGAAATTGGCTTGACCTCTCAGTAAAGCGGTCGTTATCAATATTCTGGGAAAAGATGTTGGTTATAAGGCAATGTGCAATAGATTAGCAAGTTTTTGGGGATGTGAGCAATGCTCACGTTCTTGATATTGGAAGGGGATTTTTTTCTAGTCCGATTCGCTGACGAAGGGGATCCTGATAGAGCATTACTTGGAGGTCCACGTATTATGATGGGAACTATCTATTGGTTCAGTCCTGGTCTCCAAAATTTCGAGAGTCCAGAAGGCTAGTATTGGGAGGACAACCGTGTGGATTCGTCTACCAGTATCGCCATTGCATTATTATTCCGAAGCAGTGTTAAAGTGCAATTGCTGCATCTGTTAGGGGGCCAGTTATCTAAGATTGACTATAAATTTGCCGACAAGACGGATCATTTACGGTGCAACTTGGCCAACAATTCACAGTATTTACGATCATTACAAAATAAGCTCAGCCTATAAACTATACAAAGATGCAATTAATGACTGAAGTGATTCAAGAATACAAACCATATGCATCTCTAAAATAACAAAGAATTTATGCACTATACAAATGATCTACAGCTCACTGTAGCCCGTGTTAGGTAGGTAGAGAACACATGAAGGGGAGTGATATTTAAAATCAAATTTCAAAGAAAATGAAACCACTCACCAGCCCATCAGTGTTCTTCTAACGGTATCTACAATCTGATTTCTAGCAACAATATTAGATAACTGAAATTTTTCATTTTCCTCCAGAAGAAATCTGTAGACCTCCCATTCACGATCTGAGGTGGAATATCTTCCGATTTCAGCCTGTAACCAAGACTGCATTTTGTTATACATAAGCTTGCAAACTCAGAGATTTACCTACGAGAATACACCATGTGAACAAAAGAGCTATGCACCTCTTTGATGCACTGTTATTACTTTTAATAATCATATCACGTGATAGGTAATTGAATTGGCAAGTCACATGGAGAATATTAGTGCCGCTAGTGTTTTCATCAAAAAATATTTGAAATTCAAATATCAAATATCAAACATGTAGAATGATACATTGCAGCCATTCTTCAAGGGTCTTATAGCAAGTTGAAAGAAGTTGCTAAATGCAGATGGTCCTTTGAAAATGTCATACTGACGTACGAAATTCTTACCGAGAATATGCAGATCCCAAGTGATTTCAGAGCAAATGTAACATCATAGAAAACTCGTGGTCTTCCCTTTCCGGATAGTTCGACAGGATTAGCAACCAGAAGTTCAGTATCAGGACCTCGGTCTGCAATAATCACACGTAGTGGGTGAAGCATTTCCAACTTCAAGCGAGAGCACAATCCATTTTTCTTCTCAGGATCCACAATCTTTTTACCATCCTTTTGCTGAATAAATAAATCTAAATCACGATATCCACTATTCTTCGACAAGAATCGACCATAAGATATCTGAAATAGATGACATGAAAAAGAATAATATTGTGTTAATATTTGGAAAAAAAAAATTATGTCTTCATAAATGTGACATCAATTGAATTGATGTAAGAGATGCGACAATCCAGTTTGATGTTACATTGTTTGGTAAACTACAGAAGCCTACCAAATTGAGGTAAATAAACTCCGATGGCGTTATTTTCTTAGCAAGGTATCTGTTCCTACAACAGGATGGCTGGATCCAATATAAGCTCAAAATATTGACAGACAGCTACCACAATGGCCTCTAATTCAGAGGATTAAAAAATTAATATTATCCAACCTAGACATTTGATAAACATGACATGCACAAATAAATACCTGAATATTGCAGTCTTTCAAAGTTCTCATTATATCATAAAGAAGACCCTTGTGATCAAGACAATGTACTTGTAGCAATGTATGAGAAGGGCTCAGTGAATTGTCTATAGATACGTTGGCCTTTTTCAATTTTGATATATCAGGACTAAGAGCTTGAGAATGAATTTCTTTATCTGACATCTCACAATGAAATAATTCTTCTGCAATAACAGGGGAAAGAGAAGACATGCCCTGATAACATTCATACTCAGGACCTGTCAGCTGAAGTTCACAGCTGATACATGATTCACCTAACACAGCATGCAATTGTTCACATATCTCATCTTGTCGTTTTTTTGTATGTAGTAACTCCCTGGAACAACATTGCAGAACATAATAGAAATTAATAATAAGCAGAATTACGGGTTCACTCTGTGATTTTGATCAAATTATTTTCATGTTTCACAAATAAGACTTGTTCATTCCAGCCAAACCTGATCTCCACCAATCATTGACATACTATGCAACAAACGAATAATAATTTCCTTCCCATGTTAATTTCAGTTGTTCTATTTATAAAAATCTTGAACGCTTGGCAATGAGAAAGAAGCACCTACTAATGAATGGACATGTGGCCACACAGAAAGAGAGAAAAAAAACAATAAAAGGAGAAACACATCACTATACAAAGTGGTCCACCATCTCTTCAATTACTTATGCATGTCCGTACAGTGAAGACTGCTAGAATTAATCATTCTCATATGACAAGGTATTACTGTAACAAACAAAATATCATGAAGGCAAAAAAACTACAAGGATGACTTATAGAAACAATAATGCAAGAGTAAAATAAAAACAGAACTTACAACAAAAATTTCACAAGATCTGAGACTAGTATGTTATATGTAAAAGACAAAGATAAGATGAAAAAGGACCAGTAAGCAGTGATCCAAATAGGAACGTCAGAACATTGTGCTCATTGTTTAACAGAATGATTCAATGCATAAGATGCATGCAGTTTACAGCCTTAATATTTGATAATGTTCTTAATTTAGTTCAGTACTTATCGACTGCATTCCAAAATCATCAACAGGAGAAATAGCTTGAGCAGAGAAGAAAGAAAATATAAATAAATACAATTTAAACAGCAAACAAAGTCCCCATACAAGATTTCAGATGTTAAAAAACAAAAGAAAAGAAAAGGGAGGGGAAAATTGCTCACATGCTATCTGTTATGAAGAAGAGGTCTAGGACTCTGCCATCTGGGGTTGTCGTAACCTTGACTCTTTGAATTGTAAGCTCAAGCTCAGAGAGAACCTGAGTAACATCTAAAAGAAAAATTACAATATGAATTAGAATCATGAAGATTGACATACAATTCGGTCAAAGAGCATCATCAAGCAAAGAGAACTGCTACTACCGTGCAATAACTCTTTTCTGTCAGGGCAAAAGAACTTCAACAAGTAAATTGGAGATGAAGTGGATGTTGCAGGCTGCTGGTTTAAGTAAAAGGAGATTGAGCAGGATGGGCAAATAGATAGAAGACGGTTCTTCAAATTTGACCATCTTACGAGAGAGCGGGAATAAGGAACCACCCAGAATACAATGTAGCACCATATCCCATCGGTAGAAACATCTACAAGCATAAGAAATTCACAACAAAATAATCTTTGTTGTCGCATCTTAAATTGAAAATTTGAAAGAGAACAATCTTTACATAAAAGATGATTAAAAAAACAAAGTAATGCTAGCCATATCTTAAATTGAAACAAAAAAAATTCTAAAAAATCGAAGATGATTAATAAAAAGTATATAAAAAATATTAATGCTTATTTTGCTACCCAGCAGAAACACTATCATTTCTATCGCCATAATGACGAACAAAGTAATGGTTATTATACTACTACCTACAAGAAATGCTGTTATGTAATCCAAAAAATTACTAATATTGCCACTTCAATCTACTGAAGCTTTAATTAACAATTAGCATTGGAAGACATTCTTTCGATCGAAGTTTAATATGGCAGAGCTCGATTTCCAGTGTTGAATAAAGCAAATACAACAATGAAACAACAGAAGATATCGATGTAAATAGCCACTTAGCGAATTAAATCATAAGAAAATTAAAAAAAAAAAAAAAGAGCTGAAAGAGGAGGAGGGAGCAGCAGAAGTATTAATGAGATAATACCTCCTTTGGTGATGTAAAGTCCAAAATCAAGAATTGTTCTGCAAATATCGCAAGCTAAACCAGTCTTATCAGGGCAATTGACGGTGACGATATGGGGATCACCTGGCTGCTTTCCTTTCTCTATCAAAACGGTGTCGTCGCTAGGTACTCCCATGCCGGAAACCGGCGACGAAGGTCAGAAAAGCGCGAATCACCTAGCAGGGCTAAAGCCTTTACCACCAGTGTTGACTTCCTAGCTACCGGTGTTTATTTATCTGCAAAATTCTAGAACCTCGAAAGGAGAAGATAAACCTGGAAGAGGTCCAGTCCAGGGAACCTGTTGTTTGGGTGAAGTATCTTTGAGCCACAGAAGAGGAGTCAGTGAGCCAGGTCAGCAAATTATAGACCCTGAGATTGACACGTGACCAAAATGATGGTGGTTGGATAAGGATTTCCTTGTTTGCTGTTTCAATCCGTCATAAGAGGTTGGACAGTTCTTGACGAGCCATATCTGTTTTTTTTTTGGTCACGCGCGGCTGGAATGTTAATGAGATTTCTTAATTTCTGATCTTCTTCTTCCGCACAATTTACTCCCTTCCCTCAATTATATACTTATTATATTCCAATTAACATTTTAAATCATCAATAAAAAAAATATATTTTTTTAAATTTATCTTTTTTGTTAATAAAAATTTTACATATTAATTTTTTTAAAAAGGTAATATATTTATTTTATATCGACATTTTTAATTTTTATAAAAAAATTCTTAAACGGGAAGGAGTATATTTTAAATTTAATTTAAAATAAGGTGATATTGGACTATTTAACCAATTAGAAAAAAGAATAAAGAAACATAGTAATTTAGTTGAATGTTAGTTATTTAACTAATCATATAATGGATAATTTTGAATTATAAGTTTGATTACAATTATAAATTATCAAATTCATGATAAAGATGAAAGATTTTAGACAATCTCTATAATATATATATATATATATATATATATATATATATGAACAAATCTAATTACGTAAGACGACACCATATGTTCATGAACAAAACCATGGTGATATTATTGAAGGTCTAACAGTTCATTACTCCTCCATCCATTCCAAACTAACTATCTATTTTTGGTATTGCACGTGAATTAAAAAAAATACTTAATAGTTTTATTTATAGAAAAAAGAGTTAAATAGAAATAAATTATCTCTTTATAGATATATTCAAAATTGAAGGACGATGTAGAATTTTGTAAAACTAATTAATATATATGAAATTAACACAAGGCTAAAATGACAGAAAAAATTATTATTGAATTAGATACATGAAAGTGACAATTAATTGAAATTTGGTTATTTGAAAAGAGATAATTAGTTTTGATTAGAGAGAGTATAAAATACGAAAACTCTAACTACATAATGTATCATTTTTCTAACATGTTTTCTATATGGACACAAAATATTCTATACATATTTTGTAATTTTTATAAAAATTAGAAAGATATTTATTTAAGTTAAAAATGCATTTCTCTTTTAAAAAATAAAAAATTTATGTGATACCAATTATTATTCAATAATTTAAAAAAAGAATAACATGTAATTGTATCTCTTGAATCTAATTATATATAAATATTTTTAATATTTATACATTTTTTACTTTATATAAATATTATATAGTGATATCTATGTTACTAATATATGTGTTCGTATCTTGTATTCATGCACGCTGCATAGGTTCATTATAAAGAGCAACATATAAATGCTCAAATCTATTAATTTTTCTATGAGAAATTCAATTGGAGCGGTGCAGAATATGTGGTGGTCTCCTCCTGTAGATGTATGAAAATTCAAGTTGAGGCTGTGGTAGGCCGATAAAGGAAGCATGGCAGTATTACCATTACTGTTGGCAATTATGAAAGGAAGTGTACTCACCTTGCTTTCAATTTTTTATAAGATTTTTCTTCGGAGATGGCAAAGGCAAAGAGAAATAAGCAGTTTTTCCAATACATAATTAGCTTGGGAACTAACATGTATAGCTGTGCAATTGACTATATATGTAACTAGCAAAGCATTATGGGGAAAAACCTCCAATAATAAAAAAGAAACAATCAACTTCTTCATTGCAACCATATCTTTTTTTTTTTTTTAATTTTATTTATGATTCTCCAATTATATAATTCGTAATAATTCGGTATCAAAAATTTATTTATAATACAAAGATACTATAGAGATTAATTGTAATTAAAGAAACCAAATTATATAAATTATAACCATTCAATACTTTAAAAATTATTTATAATATAAAAATATCTCAATTTATATTTTATAAATAAATAATACTTATTTTTTCAATTATTAAAATTCATTTAACATTGTGTTTAAAAAAAATTTATATTTTTAATTTTTTTAAATTTTGAAAATAATTTTTAGTAAATACAGATAAATAGATATTTTTTTTCAAAAATATATTTAAAAAAAACAATTTATAAAAATTAAAAAAAAATTAATTAAATAAAAAAAATTTAACGAGTACTTTTGAAACACTTAACAATACTCTCAAATACCTTTTAATCTCTAACAGAAATATAATATAAAATATTTAAATAAATTTTAAAATTTTATTTCTATTAAAATTTATTTAATATAAATAATTTTATATCACATTAAAAAAAGTTTAAAACTAAAATAATATTTAATTTCCAAATAAAAAAATTTTATATTACAAATAATTTTTAAAACACTAAAATATTACAATTTATATAATTATATAATAAAAAAATTTTACATTACAAATAATTTTTTTTTTAAATACTAAATTATGTAATTGGAATAGGTAAATTTCATTCTATCATTCTCCCTGACATTGCGACAAACAAATTTTCAATAATTGAATGCGTCTACAAAATTAATAGGAAAAAAAAAAAAAAAAAAAAATAGCGACCAACAATAATGAAATTTTAATTGATCTGCGGCAAAACTTTTATTTTGCCCGTCAAGCTTCAATGAATCCAACATCATGTAAAAAGAAAAAGCATAACACACAACAGAAATAACTCTTTCCGGAAACGAAATTCTATTACTTCGGAGTAAGGATTTGAGTTACAGAAAGTATCTAAAGAAAATCGCTAGAGAAACTAGATCTAAAGCCAAGATCTACAAATAACTGCCTAATACCATCCTAATACAATTTCCTGAAAACAAATTACACATTCTATCCACCAAATCCATACAAAGTCC
>CATIWF010056786.1:0-77496 GCA_949630135.1 Balakata baccata | reverse complement strand
ACTTAAAATATTATATATATTTTTTTCGACATTTATCTACATAAAATTTTTATCTACATTTTTTTTTTCAAAATTTATTTTTTCCAAAATTATAATTTACATAAATTTATCTATATATTACCTCAGGGATATATAAAATTTATTTTATACGATTTTCAGCCGCAGGATCCAATGATCCAAAGTACCAAATTTTTTACCATGCAAAAGACAAAAAATCTAATATATCATTAGAATAAGAATAATACATTTAACTAAAAATATATTACTAATTATTTTTTTTCAATAATTTCTTAATATTTCTTAAAATTTTTAACTTCTACGGAAAATTAATTACCGACCTATTTTTTCATTGCTTCATTTTAAAAATAAATAATAAAAAAACCTTACTCTAAATTCATGAATGAAAAAAAAATAACAAACCTTAGTTTTGCAGATTGCCTTGTAAGAAAATTGAAATATCAGTGAAGGAAAGAAGGAAAGAAAGAAGGAAAGAAACAGAGGAAAGAATGAAGGAAGCAAGGAAGCAGAAATGGAGGAAAGAGGAAGGAACCAGAGAAATCGAAAATGTTATAGAGAAAGAAAGATACGAAGATCATATCTTTATTTTGAATAATCACGGGTCTGAAAGAAAAAAGCGTGCAGAAAAAAGGCTGAAGGATTTCTGGAGGGATTCCTGAACATGGTGGTGTGCTAGTTGGATTGGCGCACGGTGGCATTGCGCTCTGCACATGAATGCCATGTGGCCCGTGTGCCACTCCAAATGGCACTCTACAAGCTTGCTCGCCATTTGGACTGACGCACCCTACTATAAATTTGTAGATATTTTTAATTTTACTACAAATCTGTAAATAAAATTTTTAAATACATCAGTTTAAGAAATATCCCCCAAGATGGCTCTTCACCTCTTCTTTTTCTATTCTCGCTGGAGTTAGTATAGCTTGAGGGTGTGGGTTCTTGGTATTCCTTTGGTTTTGAGTTTTTCGTTTTACTTTCACTTATAAATTGTGAGCTTTTTATAGTCAGTCCTATGGAGAAAAGAAGATAAAATCCCCTTCATATTAGCATAGTTGCAGCACTGTTTTTGCTGTTGAGTTCCTTTTTTTTTTTTTTTTTATTTCTCACCGTATTTTTCAGTTTCTAGTCAGAATATGATTAGTTAAGTTTGCGAGATGGTTGTAAAATGGAAATTCTTATTGGAATTACTCTAATTAGTGTGAACGGATTTTGGGAGATGGAAGGTAAAATGTAAAATTTTTATTGGAATTACTCTTAATGCATTCTGTATTATTCAAAGTTGTCATGGATTTGCTATGCATTCAGTGTTATGGGGTTTTTTTTATATAGATTTTTCGATTTGCCCACAAACTGTTTGATATAAGGTGTCAAAGATATTTGTTTCTTTCTTTTCATTTTCTTCTCATCTCTGTTTGGTTGCATATTGTAAAACGCAACAAAGCGACAGAATTCGCAACTTTGATTTCGAATGTCGGTAGAACTTTGGGATTTTGTTAACCTATAGTAAGTAAATGCCGAAATTTCATTCAAGTTTAAATCTTTTATTTAGTTAGTTGAAGTGCACTGGTCCGTAAAAAAATATTAACAATATTCATGATATATGAGTTGTATATTTACCTTTTACATAAACTATATTATTCTTTTACATATATTATATTGTGAGTTATATGTTTAACTTTAATTACATATACTATATTCATGGTATGTGAGTTATATATTTACTTTTTAGATTTATATGTTTATTATGTAAAATTTAGTTAATTAACATTTGTATTCTAATGTATATTAACGATTGCATAATATATAAATCTATGTTAATCCAAACAAATTACAAAAAATTATTAAATTAATTAAGTAAAAAAATGAAAAAAAGAAAACAGATAACATTTACAGTAATATATATATACACAAAATGTTAAATTTATATTAAAAAAAACATATTAACACAAAATATAAGTGTCAGCTTAGAAAATGAGAAAGGTATAAGGATGCATTGTAATGTTCGACTATTTGATTTAGAGAAATGAGGAAATGGACACAACTACCACTTTGTATATATGTAAAGTCTTTTATACATTGCAAATTAAAAACTATCGAAACTAAGTTTTAGAGAAAATAAAATTCTCAATTTTATACCACACCGTATCTTTATTATGTAGTTATTGTTTGGACATCCTTATTAGGGAATTTAAATGTTCCTTTTGTAAAAAGAAATGTCATAAAAAATATGATTGTTTAAAATACAAAACTTAGTTAGAAAAACGTGAGTTTGCAGGTAACTCTTTTGGTATTGTTGTTTGTGAATCCAATTTGGTTGATGCCATATCCAGTTCTTGGTGGCTTGATAATGGAGCGACTAAACATGTTGCATTGACATTGCAGGAGTTCATAAATAAGAGAAAACCAAATAAAGAAGGGTCAGTGCTCACAGTTGGCAACAATGACACAGTTTAAGTTCTTTTTATTGGTAGTGTCTGTTTGAATCTAGACATTGGTTTTAAACTCTTTTTAAGAAATATTTTGTACATACCGTCATTTAGGTGGAACTTAATATCAGTATCCGAATTAGACAAAATAGGCTATACTTTTGTATTTAAAGATACAGCTGCAAATATAACTTTTGATTCAAAAGTTGTTGCTTTTTGTCATATGGTTTGTATCAAGTATGTTTGAGTTCAAATGAGATTTATTCCACATCTTGTATTGTTGAATACGTTGCCAAAAGACCCTTAATAAAGGAGAAGTCTTCCATATTGTGACATAAAATGTTTGATCACATTTCTAGGGAAATGGTAGAAAAGGCTAATCAACAAAAATATAATGTCTGCCCTTAACTTCAGTGACCTAGAAAATGTGTTGACTGTTGTAGGGGCAAACTGACTAAAATTAAGAAAAAATGATCTATTCGGAATTCAGATCTCTTAGAAATAATCCATACGGATATATGCAGACTTTATTTACCCACAATATGCAATAGCAAGTATTTCATAACATTAATTGATAATTTTTTCCGATATGGATTTCTGCACTTAATTAAAGAAAAGTTTGAATCTCTTGATAAATTCAAAATTTTTAAGACTGAACTTGAGAAACAGCTAGGAAAAGTTATCAAGATTGTTAGATCTGATCGAGGTGGTGAGTATTATGGCAAATACAGTGTTGCAGGATAGGTAAAAGGTCATTTTGCCAAATACTTAGAGGACTGTGGAATAGTAGCTCAGTTTACTATGTCGGGTAGTCCTGAATAAAATGGTGTGGCCAAAAGGCGGAATTGCACCTTAAATGAAATGACAAGGAGCATGATGTCAAGGTTAAATCTCCCAAACTTTTTGTGGGGAGAGACTATGAGAACGACATTATATATCCTCAATAAAGTCCCCAACAAGTCTGTGGTTGAAACGCCATTTGAATTTTAGACCAGAAGGAAACCTAGCTTGAATTATTTTCGAGTTTGGGGTTGTCCTTCAAAGGTATGCCTTTACAATCCTGTTGAGGGTAAATTGCATTCTATATCTACTCATTACTATTTTATATGGTATCCAAATCATTCTAAAGGCTACAAATTCTATTGTAGAGAAGGGGGTTCCAGAATTGTGAAATCACAAATAGCTAAATTTTTATATTTTGATGTAGCTGATGAGGGTGATCACAAGATAGAAAAAACAAAGTAAGGTTATACATATTCCTTTACCCAAGCAACCTGCAATGTTGGATCCTACACCCGTGATTGATCAAATTCAGAAGGAGCCTATATAGTTAAATGAGGCTTCATCATCACAAGATGCAGTTGCACTGGTTCCTTTTAGGAGGTCAACCAGGGGAAAGAAACATGCTATTTCCTCCAATTATGTGGTCTATATAGGTGAAAGTGATTATGACATTGGTCATATTACTGATCCTACATCTTTTGAAGAAGCTGTTTCTAGTTCCCAATCTAATTTGTGGTGGATGCAATGAGAGATGAAACACAATATATGGATTTTAATGGGGTGTGGGAGCTTGTTGAATTACCTAATGGTTGTAGATCTATCGGTTGTAAATAGGTTTATAAGAATAAGAAAGACTCAAAAGGGAATATAGAGAGGTTTAACTCTATATTAGTTGTTAAGGGATTTACTCAGAGAGGAGGAATTTATTATAATTAAACTTTTTCTCCTGCATCCTCGAAGGATACATTTAAAGTAATCATGACACTAGTAGCTCATTTTGATTTGGAGCTGCATCAGATGGATGGTAAAACCGCATTCCTGAATGGAGAACTGAATGAAGAGATTTATATGGAACAACTTGAAGGTTTTCGGGAAGATGGTAAAAACCATCTTGCATGTAGACTTAAAAAGTCTATTTATGATCTAAAACAAACCTCACGACAATGGTACTTGAAATTTGATGGTGTGATCACCTCTTTGAGATTTGTCGAGAGTAAAGTTAATAGATGCATATATCTCAAGATTAGTGGGAGTAGATATATCTTTCTGATACTGTATATTGATGATATACTACTTGCAAGCAATAATTTAGGAACACTGCATGAGGTAAATCAGTTATTGTCTAAATATTTTGATATGAAAGATCTTGGAAAAACATCTTTTGTCATTAGAATTGAAATCCATATGGATAGATCTCAAAACCTTTTAGGTCTCTCTCAGAAAGCATACATTGAGCAGATGTTAAAAAGATTCAATATGCAAGATTGTAAGTCTTAGGATGTGCCAATTGCTAAAGGTGATAAATTGAGCATGACATAGTCTCCCAAGAATAAAGTTGAGAGAGAATCAATGAAAGCAGTGTCATATGCTAGTGCGGTAGGAAGCTTGATGTATGCTCAAGTATGCACTAAATCGGACATTACATTTGCAGTTGGTATTCTGGATAGATATCAATCTAATCCTCGAATGGACTATTGGACTGCAGCTAAAAGAGTTTTGATATACCTTAAATGGACCAAGGATTACATCTTGATATACAGAAAAGTTGAAAATCTTAAGTTAGTTGGTTATACTAACTCAGATTTGCTGGCTGTTCTTGTCACGACCTAGACCCATGACCATGATCGGGGCTAGGAAATGGGTAGGCCTAAGGCCACCAAAATCCGTAGTAAGCCTAAATATAAACATACCTCGTATCTCAATCATGCTTTAATATAACATCAATCTAATATTCAATCGCATAATATAAACTCTACTAAATGTATACTTATAACCATAACGTCACCAAGGGAGAGTGTATGCTCATCTGATATATTTCTATATAATATTTAGTCTAACATTCTATATAAGGTACTACAGAGATCTAGAATATGCAATATAATAAGAAAAATATTTTTTTAAAAAAAAATTATTACATCAAGCTCTCGTGAGTAAAGAAGATGCGGGGTAGTCCAAAATAATTTGAAAATGATATCTACTACCTGAGAAAAAATAAACAAAAGGAGTCAACCTCAACTGAGTGAATCAATATCATATAACTTTATAAGACACAGTCACACAATATTATACTAATACCGTATATACATGTAATGAGTTTATGCATTATGTGAAATCAATTATCAAACAATTGGGTGAGTAACTCAAGCAGAACCCTAAATCTCATTTCTACAAGCCAATGTCTCTCTTAATTCCAAAGGACTAGCACCCTAAGAGCAAACTTGACTTCTCTCTGGTCGTTCACTTATCCAAATGGCGCCAGTGCCCTGAGAGACGAACTCAATCAGGGTTATCACCTTCAACATCCATATATATATCATATCATAATTTATTTCATTCCCTGAGAGACAAACTCGATCAGGGTATATTATCAATCCATCCATAATCATAAAATTATCACCGGTGTACACACGGTCCTGATATAACCCATTAGGTGGCATGTTTTGCTATAGTTCTCATCCTAAAAATCATATTACCATATTACATCACAGTCTCACCCAATCATATCTCTAGCAAATCACATTCAAGTATATATTATTATATGTATATTAATAATAATCATAATAATATATTAATTAATATTAATTAGCATGCCAAAGAAAATATAGGGGAGATAGGTAGCATATTATAAAATCATATGATATTAACTCACAGATATGTAAATTCCTTAATAAGCTGCTCTCAAGACTCTGGTGCAGCTAGTGGGATCTCTAGAGAATCTATAAAAAATATAAGGAATATTAATAAAATATCAAGAATAAATCCTAAGCCTAGACTTTTCTAAGATTTTCCTATAAAAACATTTATTCAAATTTTAACGTAATTTCTACCGAAAATTCGGTAGCACCTCCTTTAAAAACTAGGCAATTTCCCCATTTACGGATTATAATTCTATAAAATATATTATCATTTCAATACAGTCAGTTACAATTTGGATCTCCAATTTATTATATACCCGATAAACATGCATAATCAACTCAATAGTCCATAATTTGTCCATAATCCAACTTCAATAATGACCACCTAATAATTCTATTATAATATCTAAATATATTCTCTAATAATTCTCACAATCATACAATCCATCAAATTACTCAATAAAATAAATTTATCACATTAATTAAATAATATACTTAAATTTCATAAATAAATTCATATTTCACTATCTAAAAGTGGTTGGTACCGGATGACTCGATTTAACGAGTCTAGCATTCTATCCAAAAAGTCCAGTTAGTGGTTGCCAGACTCCGGTGACTGGAAAATTTCCGATGGCGATGAAATGGCAATCAGAGGGTACCAACATCTCCCTTAGAATGTGGGGAGTCCAAAAGTACAAGTCTTGTGTCTTGGAAGTGACTAGAAATGCCTAGATCTACAAAATTTCCAGCAGCTTCAGTGAGAAAACCCGAACTCAGATCAGCCTCCAAACGTTCATTTCTGAAGCTCAACCGGTGCAATCTTTGGTTTTTGGACCTCCTCAATCCATTTTCGGTGTCAAAATTGTGAAGGAGGTTGCAAAGGTGGAGAAACAGCAAGGGTAGCCTGATGCCCAAATTTTATGCTGCCGTTTTCTATAGTTCCAACCGGATTCTGGAGAAATAGAGGTCGCCAATGTGTTGAGGAGGTCGAAAACTACTTGTTGCCCTAATGTCGCATTGATCGGAGGTCGTTCAGGTGGTGATCGAAAATAGAAATAGTGGTGGGAGGAAGAGAGAGAAGAAGAAGAAGAAGAAGAAGAAGAAGAAGAAGAAGAGAGAGGGAGAGAGAGAGAGAGAGAGAGAGAGAGAAAGTTAATACCATATTTATAGCCAGTGATATTTTCATAATTTTTATATCAACTCTCAAATTTTATGAAATATTTACCCACAAAAATAATTAAATCATATATTTTGAAAATTAAGGGTATTACATTCTCCCATTCTTAAAAAAAAATTTTTCCTTGAATTTTTAGAAAGCATATTACCTTAAAATTGTAAGAGATATGGATAGAAATCTCGCATCTCCTGCTCTGACCCAAAGGTACACTCCTCATGCGAATGATTTTACAACCTAACCTGCACCATCGGTATGTTCTTAGAACGAAGCTGTCTGACTTGAGTGTTAATGATTTCTACTAGTTGTTCTTCATATGATAAGTCTTCATTCACTTCAGCACTCTGAGATTGCAATACATGAGAAGAATCTGGAACATACTTCCTCAATATAGAAATATGAAATACAGGATGAACATGGAAAAACTCTGGGGGTAATGCCAACAGATAGGCCACTTCACCAATTCTATCTAGGATCTCGAAAAGTCCTATGTAATGTGGAGCGAACTTTCCCTTCTTACCAAATCTCATTACTCTTCTCATTAGTGACACCTTTAAAAATACATATTCACCAGTTCCAAATTCCATATGTTTCCTCTTAGGATCTGCATAACTCTTTTGTCTACTGAAAGCTTTCTTCAAACGCTCACAAATAATAGGAATCTTCTCCGATGTAATTTGAACCAATTCAGAATCTGCCAATTTCCTTTCACCTACCTCCTCCCAACATATAGGGGATCTACAATGTATGCTGTACAATGCTTCATATGGTACCATCTCAATACTGGCATGATAACTGTTATTATAAGCAAATTCAATCAAAGGTAAGTGTCAATCCCATTGTCCTCCAAAATCCATAACACACATTCTCAACATATCCTTAATGTTTGGATTGTCCTTTCTGATTGTCCATATATTTGAGGATAAAAAGTTGTACTAAAGTCTAATTTAGTACTAAGCTCTTCCTATATATTCTTCCAAAATCTCGAGGTAAATTGTGGTTCTCTATCTAACACTATGGAAATCAGAACCCTATGAAGACATACATTTCTCTCAATGTACAACTTAGTATACTTAGCCACAGAATTAGTCATTTTCACAAGTAAAAAGTATGCTGACTTGGTCAATTAGTCTATAATCACCTAAATAGAATCATATCCTATAGATGTCCTAGGCAATCTTGACACAAAATCCATAGTAATTCTCTCCCACTTCCATTTTGGAATAGGAAGGGGTTGCAACAATCCTAATTGCTTCTAACGCTCGAGCTTTACTTGTTGACGAGTCAAACACTTAGACATAAACTCTGCCACATCTCTCTTCATACCATTCCACCAATAAACACTCTTCAAATCATGATACATCTTGGTAGAACCTGGAAACACTATATGTTGTGTAATGAGCTTCTTCCATAATCTCTTTCCTTAGATCATCTACACTAGGAATGTAACACCCTCTCATATAATTAAGATTAACCCAACTATATAAGCAAGTGTTATAAACTTTCCGTTATTGAAAACTTGTGAAAATTTAAAACTTTTTTTTTCTTTATATTATTATCTCTTAACATCCTTTCATACGAATATTTTTCATATTACCATTTTAACATATTAGTCCATATCTTATATCATATATAAAATTATCATTCATCCAATAAAATAAATTCAGTTTGAGCTAAACTGGCACGGTGTTTACAGACTTGTATCATATATAAATATATGTTCTTTAATCTAATAGACATGTACAAAACCAACTACCCATATCCCATATGACATATGACAAAAACAAAAATATCATGATATCACCGACCCTAAAAGTCTGCACTATGGTCTCTGATGGGCTTTTTTCTCTTCAGTCAACTTTCTCTATCTACTGGCTCCAAACCTACGTGCAGGAATGCCCACACATTAAGCAACCTAATGCTTAGTGGTATATATATACATATAAATTTGTGCAACCATGATATGACATATCACGTGTATACTTATGCTTATGCCAAAATAATATTTAACATGTATAAAATATAGATTTAAAATGCTATAAGCATGCATATATATATATATATATATATATATATTGTCCAAAATCATGTAATTATTTAATAACATACATAGTATACTTGTCTCATATCATCAAATTATGTACATATTTCAATGAAATGACAATCAAGGTGAATATGTCGATCATATTAACAATTAACCATAAATTATTCATAATCAGCTGAATCTAGGGACATTATACATTCTTATGTCACATATCATAAAACATTCAATAATCATGTAACAAGTAGTCAATTGCCAATAGCCCATTTACTCAAAAATCAGACTAACTGGATAACGAGTTATGAATAGAAGCACTCTTCGAGCTTAAACCACCCTATTCACATGTTTGTGTATTCCTATAATTATACTCGACACGAGCTTGAGTCAAGGGCGCTCTCCGAGCTTAAGTCACATTGACTTAATAACATGATTAAGTTGCTAGCATAGTAGACAAGAGCGCTCTCCGAGCTTAAACCACCTTGCCTAATAATTAAGAATCATATAGAAATTTCCTATGGTACCGTAAAAGACCTTCAATGGCATGTCATCTATCCTAAGTCTCGTCCTTGTAAAGAGGAATGGGCAATTATACATATTCATAATTTATTTCAATACAATAGGTTATAATTTTATCTCATTCTATACTTACATGTCATATGACATAATTTACCTTACTAGGGCTTACAAACCTCATATGGAATACATAATTATATGCAAAGAAAGAAAATCCCAACAATTTGACATATATATATGTCCCACAATATTTAACAGACCAAATTCCTAATATTCCTTTCCAATCATATTTCTGCCATAATATTGGAATACATTTATCACCCATATAGGAACTGAATTATATCTCGTGATCTTCTAAGAAGTTTTAGCTTAATGTATTAACTTTTATATGCAATAAGAATCATATAAATCCAAATTTTATAGCATAAGTTATAACTCAAAAATCACAAGTTGTTCACTGAAAATTTGCCCAGGATAATAGGGACAGCTCCATATCTAGCATTTGTAGCCCATTTTTGGCCTATTTATAAATAGAATTGGAATCCATGTTCTTCATTAAAGCTTTAGCTCTATGTGTATAGTTTCATTTCGAATTAGTTTCATGTAAATCTGAGTTATATAACATGATTTATGACTAAAGGAATTAAGACTATTCCATATAATTCCAACAACATCACAAAATACTATAGTTCACCAAAAATTAGATTAAATTCATAGACATCCCCAATAGTCACAAATAATTATAATTATCATTTCCAATATTAATATCATGCCAATCATCATCTCAAGATATAACAACCACCATTTCAAAAATGCAAATGGTATGAGTTTAAGAATAAGCATGCATATATGTACTAACCTCAAATGGAGCCTAAAAAACCTTAAGCCTTCAAGCTTGCTCTTTCCTTTAAGGGTTACCACCACCCTCTATATCACCTAATAAGACATCAATATGCATCTTTTAGGCTAAAGAACAAACATATATAATATAACTCTACTCTTTAAACATAAACTTAACTTTAACTATCAAACTATCTCTTTTAACTCAAAATCCATGTCAAGTTTCTTCTTTAACTAATCTAGATTCTAAAAGAAAGAGTTTTAACTCTTTAAAACCATAGCTTGACTAAAGAACAAACCCATATGAAATGGGTGTCCACCAAGCACAAAAATGGTAGAAAACAAGAGAAAAGAAAAAGACAAGATAATTTTTAGCTTCACTTACTTCTTCCTTTACCAAAGACAATGTGAACTTGGGTGTTTAGCTTCTTCCTTTCTTCTTTCTCCAAGAAAATGACTTCTTTAGTTCCAACAACTTCCTCTTTCTTCTTTTCTAAAGGGTTTTGGGCTATATAAGTGATTTTTTCTTTAGTTTTTAGTGATTTTGGCTTCCTTTGAGTGAAAGAAGGTAGAAAAATGGAGGGATGAAGAGGGAGCACGAATTTGGGTGGAAAAGTTAGGGTTTGGGGCTGATGTTAATGGGGAAGAAGAAGGGTTTTTATACTTTGGTAAATATGTCACTTTAGTCCCTCCTTGTTTTTGCCAAATACCCACTTAAAACCTTGGCTTTTACTTATTTCTTATAACTTTTCTCAACTTTATATTTTTCAATTAAATCACCCACAACAAAATTAAAATCTTTTATTAATCCTTAAACCCCAATTTTAGACTCCGATAATATTAATTGCTGCAATTAAACATATTAATTATTCGGATCTAAATTACGGGCATTACAAGGAACACATAACCTAATTCCCATTCTAAGAGTTCCATCATTATCTATCACAAAATCCTTAGCTTGACCAACTTGTACTTCATCCATAATCTTTCTCAATTGTAGGTCTTGAGCTTGTGCTGCCTTAATTCTATCAACAAGTATGGATCGAACTCTAAAATGAGCTAAAAGTACTCCAAAATCTATCACCTCCAATTGCAATCCATGATCATACAACTCATGCAACTCCTTAGTTATTGGTCTCTTTTCCACACCAATATATGCAAGGCTACTAGAGGACTTCCTACTTAAGTCATCTGCCATAACATTAGCTTTACCAGGATGGTAAAAGATAATGTAATCATAATCCTTGAGTAGTTCCAACCATCTCCTTTGCCGTAAGTTCAACTCTTTCTGTTAGAAAATATACTTCAAACTCTTTGTGATTTGCATAAATCTCACATGTCTCGCCATATAAGTAATTTCTCCAAATCTTAAGTGCAAAGATCACTGCTATCATCTTTAAATCATGGGTGGGATAATTCTATTCATGTTTCTTCAATTGCTTAGAAGCATAGGCTACCACTCTACCATGATGCATGAAAACACAACTTAAACCAACTCTAGAAGCATCATAATACACTGTAAAGCCTCCTGTTCAAAATGGTAAGGTCAACACTGGAGCCAAAGTCAAACAATCCTTCAGCTTTTGAAAACTTCTTTTTAGGGTCACTGCCTCTACCTTTTTAGGGTCCACTTGGATACCATCCTTATTCACCACGTGTCATAGGAAAGCAATACTATCCAACCAAAATTCACACTTAGAGAATTCAGCATACAACTGATATTCCCTCAAAGTTTGCAACACCATTCTTAAATGGTTTGCATATTCTTTCTATTTATGAGAAAATACCAGAATATCATCAACAAAGACAATAACAAATCGATCCAAGAATGGCTTAAATACCCGATTCATCAAATCCATAAAAGTTGCATGCGTATTAGTGAGTCCAAATGACATCACCAAAAACTCATAATGGCCATAATGGGTCCTAAATGTTGTCTTGGGTATATCCTGTAGACATATCCTATAGACATATCCTCAATTGGTGATAATCGAAATGTAAATCAATCTTAGAGAAACACTTGGCGCCTTGTAACTGATCAAATAAGTCATCTATGCAAGGAAGGAGATATTTATTACGAATAATAACCTTGTTCAATTGACGATAATGAATGCAGAAACGCAAAGACCCATCTTTATTTTTTACAAACAAAACAGGAGCACCCCAAGGAGAGGTACTAGGTCTAATAAAAACCTTTATCCAACAAATCTTACAACTGTTCCTTAAGCTCCTTCACTTTGTTGGTGCCATCCTGTAGGGTGGCATAGAAATGGGAGTCATATTGGGTACCATATCAATGCAAAACTTTATCTCTCTATCAGGTGGTATTCCTGGCAACTGATTCGAAAAAACATCGAGAAACTCATAAACAACAGGTACATCTTCAATATTGCCCTTCTCCATTGAGGTATCTTTGATAAGTGCAACGAAATAAGCGTCTAGCTATGAGAGCTAAAGTAAGATTAGATGGGGATGTTCTCACATCTCCTCTAAAACAGAACTCATCGTCACTAGGGATTCTAAAAATCACCTACTTATCTCTGCATTCAAGAGTAGCATAATACATAGCTAACCGATCTATCCCTAATATCACGTCAAAGTCTATCACATCTAACAAAATCAAATCAGCTGGAAGGTCTCTACCCTCTACATAGACTGGACATGATGGAAAAACGACACCCACTTCTAAAGCATCACTCAAAAGAGTAGTCATAGATAAAGGAATCTCCAACTTAGTTGGTTGTCTATCTAACCTCAAAGCAAAACTAGGAGATATAAAAGAATGGGTTGCACTCGGATCTAACAAAACTCTACCCTTAAAAGAACATACTGGAATAATACTTGACACCACTGCATTTGAGGCTTTGGCATCCTGAGGAGTAAGGGTGAACACTCTAGCCTATGCACGGCCTACCTAAAAAGAACTAAAAGCTTGACTTTGACCTTTGCCACCTGTCCTACCTCCTGATGCTCTACTACCAAAACCACACCCTTGCTGGCCTATAAATTGAGAACCTGCCTATGAATAACCAGGAGCAATCAAATACATTGGTCGGGCAACACTTGCAGAAATTCCTTGGGAAAAAGTCTGTTGTCCTAAAAATTGAGGACATGATCTGGCCATGTGACCCATCTCGCTGCATTGAAAACATACACCACTAGCATAAAGACAAGGTCCCTGATGTGACCTGCCACACTATTTACAAACATTGGGGCCAAAACTAGCACTGCTATGACCATAACTTTGTCCACTACCACTGAATCCCTAACTTGGTCTAAATCCTCTGTTACCTCGGTGACGCCTACCCTTCTTATGACCACGAGGTCCTCTCTATCTAAACTGCTGATCTGTACTCTCAGAATAATCTCCACTGCTAAAGAAAGTCACTGAAGGTTGAGTTCTAGATTGTCCCTCTATTTTATTCTTCTTCTTTTGCTCTAATCAGAAATAATACCATGTTTCCTCAAATCTACTTCCATCTGCCTAGCTAGATCACAAACTTTTAGAAAACTGCTCTTTATAGACTGAACCAAAGAAAAAAAATCTGGACCAAGACCTAAAATGTACCTACTGGTCTTCAATTCCTCAGTACCAACTACATACGGAGCATACCTGCTGAGATGTATAAACTGTCTAGTATATTCTGCCACTGACATATCACCTCTCACTAGAGTCTTAAATCTCACCATATATTCCTCTCTGAGACTAAAAGGAATGAAGTAATCCTTAAATCTTGTCCTGAACTATCTCCAGGTCATATCATCTAAAAAAGGTTATACATAGTCCCTGTACCACTGTGATGCAATACCAATCATAAAAAATCTAGCCGTTTCAATAGATCGCTTATTCGAAAATCATAGGCCCTCTTCTTAACCTTGTTAAGAAAATCTATGGGATCTCCCTTAATCCTATCAAAATCAATAGGTCTGAGTTTAATGTAGTACTAGGAGCTGCTCTATAGCTCTTTGGACTCCTTCCATTCCAGTATGTATGCCAACCATACCCGCAATAAATTCATCAACCGATACTCCTCTAGTACCTGTTATCTCATGAACTTCACCCTAAGGCCGTCGAGTAGCAGATCGAGGTCTACCTCTCCTCCTAGTGCTCTATACTGGAGCTGTAACTACATGAGGAGCAGAAACCTTATTTTGTGCCTCATCAACTGATGCTGCAGTTGCTGTCGCTTTAGTTCTTGGCATACTGAAAATAAACATGTAGATATCAAAAAGATAATATATTCTCTATCGATTTACGCTGAAAGTAGAGTCAAAGATGACATACAAAGATGAACTCGATCCTAACTCCGCAGTACAGAAAAAAAAGCTAACAACCTAAGCTATAGGAAAACTAAACCTATAACTCTGATACCAACTTTGTCATGACCTAGACTGGGGACTGTAACCGGCGCTAGGGAATAGGCAGGCTTAAAGCCACCAAAATCCGTAGCAAGCCTAAACATAAACATACCTTGTATGTCAATCATGCTTTAATATAACATCACTCTAATATTCAATTGCATAATATAAACTCTGTTAAATGTATACTTATAACTATAACGTCACTAAGGGAGAGGGTATACTCATCTAACATATTTCCATATAATATATAGTCTAACATTCTATATAAGGTACTGTGGAGATCTAAAATATGCAATACAATGAGAGAAATAATTTTTTTAAAAAAATTTATTACATTAAGCCCTCGCGGAATGAAGAAGATGCAGTGCAATCCAAAAAAATTTAAAAATGATATCTACTACCTGAGAAAAAATAAACGAGAGGAGTCAGCCTCCACTGAGTGAATCAATATTATATAACTTTATAACACACAGTCACACAAAATTATACTAATACCATATATACATGCAATGGGTTTATGCATCATGTGAAATCAATCATCAAACAATTGAGTGAGTAACTTAAACAGAACCCTAAACCTCAATTCTACTAGCCAATGACTCTCTTAATTCCAAAGGATTGGCGCCCTGAGAGCAAACTTGACCCGGGTCATTATCTCTAGTCATTCACTTATCCAAATGGTGTCGGTGTCCTGAGAGACGAACTTAACCATGGTTATCACCTCAGCATCCATATACATATCATATCATAATATATTTTATCCCCTGAGAGATGAACTCGACTAGGGTATATTATCAATCTATCCATAATCATAAAATCATCATCGATGTATACACAATCCTGATGTAATCCATCAGGTGGCATATTTTGCTATAGTTCTCATCCTAACAATCACATTACTATATCACATCACAACTTTACCCAATCACATCTCCAGAAAATCACATTCAAGCATATATTACTATATGTATATTAATAATAATCATAATAATATATTATTTAATATTAATTAGCATGCTAGAGAAAATATAGGGGAGAGGAATAGTATGTTATAAATGATGGATTTTGAACATGTATCTCATACATAAAATAGCAGCGAAAACAAAAAAATCAAAATTCAAATCATAGAATTTTACTTGTGCCATTAAAACTAATTTAAGAAAATTATAGTTGGAAATTATATATTTAATTTCTTGTTGTTGGTATTACCCTCTATCAACATCAGCTTCTGTATGAAGACTATCTATGCATCATATATCTATTCAACTTACCAAAAGAGATCAACTCAAAATATCAGGCATCTAACAACATTATGCATTAATAATCTCAATCAAATGCATGTTCAAAGTTATCTTGTATGGCACTGTATTTGATCATAGAATTTCTCAAATCTATGATATTATATAACTACTACATATAATATCTCAATGTTAAATTTTGCACTGTATTCTTTGTCTTTGTCTTCTAAAGCTCAATAAAACTAACTTCGTAAGCAACACCAACTTCATATGCTACTGATAATTACATAAACTTATAATTCATTAACACAAAAACAAACATTTCTTCCCACAAATCATTCAAAAAACATATAACATCATCAAAACTATAAGAATTTAATATATGAATAATATCATTATTCATACACACCATAAAACATTGATCCCAACTTGTTCCAATATTTGACAAACAATAGTTCTGTTCATGTTTTTCAAATTTAGTGTGCATTGTATCTTTAGTTAACCTACGCGCATTACACTAATTAAAAACAACATAACATACATTCAACATTGACCTATACATTTCTGTATTTGATATAACAAATGCACACTAAATTTAACAATCTTTTCTGTCTCGTTTTCATCATGTTAGACACTGGTTTTTAAGAAGCACAAACATCAAACTTGTGGGTAATTGTCTAAGCTTTATGGCTATGTAAATATTTTTGCAATATTTTGTGCTTATAAAAAGATATTGGCATCATATTGAAACTGATTCGATTGTGGAATATAGCAGAATCACCTGTTGTGTTGATAAATTTTCTATATGATAGAGTTTGTAATCAAGGAAACTCAAAATTTAAAAGTTTTATACCTTTGTGTTATTTAGCTACATAATAAATTTCATGACTAGATTATGGGCAGATGTTGAGTTATGGTTAAGAAAATTATGTCTATTCCATAGTTTGAGTCGCTAGCTTGGTGCCCAGTGCAGGTTTAGCCAATTATTGTCTCATTTTGAGCACCTTATAAACATAATTTATAAATTATCAAGACATAAAAGTTATAGGTATATGTCTTAGATAAATTTTGGTGCAAATATCACTTTAATATGTTATGTATTGTATGAAATATTGCCTTCACAAATCAAACTGGTTTGAATATCAACTTTGTTCTTGACTAGTCAAAAGTATATTACCATACGAGGACTTTAGAGGCAAAATGGAAGAAAATTGTCAACATAAAAAATATTCAATTTTAACATATATAAGTTTATACAAAATTTCATAAAAATATAACTTGCACATTGTGAGATATGAAGAAGTAAATTTGATATATCAAAACTGCCTAAAATCACAAACAGGACAAAAAACAGAGCATGAATAGAAATTATACCAAAAATTACATAATGCTCCAATTGCTCTGAATTTGTAATATGTTATATATTTATATAATATATTTAATTAGAAATAAGAATCATATAAATTGGACCAATATAAAAAAAGTTATAAGTTTTCAGCTCATAAAGGTCATACTGCTAAAACGGTAAACCTAGTTTGAGGTCCAAATTATGCATCTTTTAATTTGTTTAAGTTTTACTAAGTTTGTTTAGCTACCAATTGACCAAGTATACATTCAATTAGTCTCACAATATATTGGAGACCTCCAAGAAAGTGAGAGACAATAAGTTAGAGATTCAATATCAAAAGAAAATGTAAGTTTAATTGTCAAATGATTTTTTTGGTATGTATGATCATTGTGTGCTATCTGCTATGTGACCTGACTTGCTTTTATTTGAATTACATGATTGTTATAATATGACTAATGAGACTATATTGAATGTAAAGTATGTATGTATGTTACAAGTATATGTTCCAAGCTTCATAAGTTCGAATTTCTCATTAACATATATTTTCGCTAAATTTTTCATCAATAAAAGCAATTAAATTCTTACCGGTGATCGTTTTTGTTACAATTAATTCTCTGAAATAATTTTCTCCATCTAGATGCGATATCGCACTCTTTGCACGTAACGCTTAAATATAGATTACCTAACATAAACAACTTCAAAAACAAAGCTAATTTACCAAAACGATTTTACCTGACACCCTCAACTTTAATTCACCATAGACAAAACGTCGAAACCACTTTACAAGTATTAAATGGGAACCGATCTTTTTGCAGAATTAATTTTCAAGAGGGATTTTGGGTTTTATAGATTTCAAATAGATTGTTCAACTTAGGGAAAATTACAAATATGAAATGGAAACCGATATTGTAGAATTGGTTTCGATTAGGGATTTCAAATAGATGGTTTGATTTTATGAGTAAACTGTTTAAACAGTTTCTGGTAAAGCTAAAGAAATTTGTTATAACTGGTATTAAAAGTTAATGATATAACGGTTTAAAAAGGTTATAAGGTCTAATTTATACCAAGTGCAATGAAAAATCTCCCTTAATTAAAATGAATTGAATTATTTATATTTTCTTATAAATTATGACACACTTTAAATAGATAAATTTAAAGATCATTTTGATTTCTTTTAATTTTAATTGAGAAATAAATATATATTATAAATAAGTTTGTAAATTATTATCTATTTTGACTTTAAAAATAAAAATATATTAATTAATTATATACTTTATTAATTTAAAAATTATAAATATAAATATTATATTATATTTGAGAATTTTTTTTAAATATGATTATTTAATAATTCGAATTATAAATATTTATTATCAATGATTATATATTAGTTTTAGTTATTCATAAGATTAATCATATTATTCAATATATATATATATATATAATTAATAAATTTGAAATCAAATATTTTTATTATTAATATAAATTACCACAAAATTTTATATAAATCATTTTTTTAAATTATTTTATCCGTATCAAAATTTATTTTAATTGAAAAATAAATGCATATCACAATATAAAGAAAATGATAATTTATTTAAATTTTTAAAAATTTAAATAATTCATAAATAAATTAATTCTATTATTTATTATAATTATAGATTTAAGTTTGTATAAAAAATAAATCTTACTTTCAAAATTTTTAATTAAATGAATGAACTTTTAACATTTTATTAATTTAGATATTCTGACCAATTTAATAAAAAAAATTACTGACATCTTTTCAGCGAAAAATCTATAACGATTTTAGATTCTCTTATTTTCTTGAATATTTAGCTTGAATATTATATTTGAAAATATTTTGTACGTATTAATTTACATTGTAAATATTTAATATTTTTAAAAATGTTATTATGCACGAAACTAAACTAATATAAGTATTTTTTGTACTTTGTTATGAATAAAAATGCTAAATATTATTATCTTAAATAATTTACTTTTAACTGGTTTAATTCCGGTTGAACACAAATCACTGCCTTCTATTTTATTTGTTCCTTGGGTGGACCGGATCTGAAAACATCTGAATTTTCAGTTGGCCGGTTTCTTCGGTTTTCACGCCATCTCCAACGTCTCTCTTTGTAAACTCCGCTAAACCAACTCGGTCTGTTTTTTCTTAAAATCACTTGCGCCCTGCTTCATTACTCTCTCATCCTACGCACACCTTACTACCGTTGTAATTGCCTCTCATCATCGTCATTATCATCCCCCATGGCCAATTCTCTTACTCTCCCTTCGCCTTCTCTCAGAACCCTCCCATTCGCAGTTTCCAATTGCTATGCAATTCGAAGATTTGGATTTAAAAATATGGGTCGATCTAGGGTTTTTATGAGTGTCTCTGTTGGATCTCAAACCGTTGGCGTTGTTGATGATGCCTGTTTTGCGGATTACAAGCCTAACTACGCTTTTCTGTTTCCTGGTCAGGTATTGACTTCTGATCTTCTTTCCTTTATCTTTTAAAGTTGAAGTGTACGGCATGCATTCAGGTGCCAATGTTTCCTAATTTGTTTATTTAGCTGCTTAGTAAAGCAACTTTTGTTTTTGGGAACTGAAGAATTATTGTGTCATAAATTGGATCGTTAATTGGGTAAAAAGTAAATTAGTAAGAAGTGTTCTGTTAGCCCGATTCTGTTTGGTTTAGTGTGACTTCAGAAGGCAGTTGTATTTAAACCCTCAAAATTAGTGGAAGGATGGAAAATAAATCAGTGAATTGTTCTTTTCTTTAAAGCAAAATTTGAAATATTTCTTAGCAAGCTGAATGTTGGCCAGTTTTACATGGTTTTAGTTATGATTTTCAGGCTTGATTAATAAGGGAACTGAGAGGTAACTATGGATTATATTAAACAAATTAGTCCCTTTCTGTTCCATATGTCATTTGAAGTAGGAGATCACTAGATGTTAGAGGATTTTGTTCACTTTTCAGTTCAGGGGTATATTTGAAAGAAACTAGCTTTTTGAAGCGTTGAAATGTTTCAGAGTAAAATAATATTTTTAATTAAATATATAATATGCAGAGAAATATATCATACTTATCTGAAAATTAATTAAAAAAATAATTATAAATTTTTATTACTATCAAAATGTGAAAAAAATAATTGAGAAAACTGAACTTGCTTAAGAAAATTAGAGGAACAAAAAATTTTACTCGTACATACCTTTTTAAATTTTGTAGCTAACTTGAATCCCTATAATTTTTCCAGTTTTTTTAATATAAATATTATTTGAGAATATTGGACGTGTGATAATAATTTTTGGGTTAGATTTGTTTTATTTCCTCTTGTATAAAAAGATTTTTAGGCACTTTACTTCCATAAATAAGAAAACATCATGAAATAAAATGAAAAATTGAAAACAAAATTAGGTTCAAAGTTTTATTTCTTTTATTGGTTAATTTACATAGAAGGTTCAAAACACAAAGTTATTAAGATTTTCTAGACTAATTCCTAAATTATTTTTTTTCCTTATTATGGTGGGATTAGGTAATGGGGTCATTATTTTTAATTTTAAATGTTCAGTAGTGTCATTTACAATTTTAGTGGGTGAGAGACTCAAAATAATAAATGTTTCAAATTTACAAAGATATTTACTTATTTTCTTTTCAAAGTTTGATCCTACTGACAAAGGAGTGGGTATACCCTGTAACCTTGCTTGGGCTTGGAAAGAGTTTCTCATTTGAAATAATGGCTATGTTTGAGGATAAGTAAGAGTAACAAGCTTGACACTTCTATTGAATGAAAAATAGTACATTTTTGCCTTTTGTCTTGTTTAATCTATAATGTATCTAACAAATTGTATCATTTAATAATATTGGCTTGTCACTTAAGTCATGCTTTATTTTATTTCTTTCTCATTCTCTTTATCATTGAATCATTTAGGGTGCACAAGCTGTTGGAATGGGAAAGGACGCCCAAAGTGTGCCAGCTGCAGCAGATTTATTCAAGAAAGCAAATGATGCATTGGGGTAGCATTTCTTATTTTTTTCACTATGTATTTCTGTAGTTTTGATTTATGATCGAACTTCACTTCTTCAGTCTCAAGTGTTATAATTTCTTAGGAGGTGTTTAAGATTGTTGTTTAGTGTCCCAAAAGTAGGTTTTGAATTTTTTTTTAAATTTTTTATAAACAACTTTTTTTCAAACTTGCATTCGGAAAAAATATCTATTTACCTGTTTCTATTCAAAAACAGTTTTCAAAACTCAAAAAAGTTAAAAATACAATTTTTTTTTCAAAAAGTTTTTTTTCCAAACACAGTGACAGACGGGGCCTACTGAATAGTTTTCATAGGTGCTCATTTAGCTTTTCCATACAGGTATGATCTTCTAGAGCTTTGCACCAATGGTCCAAAGGAGAAGCTTGATTCAACTGTAATAAGCCAGGTACTTTTTGTTCGGCCTTTGCAACTTTTATCTTCTACTTACTTGCTTTGGTATTATCTATGGCCATTACCATGAAGGAACAAGATGATGTACAACATATATGAATCTGAAAGAGTTAAAATCCATTGAAGAGAGGTCAAAATTTTTAGCATATTCATGCATCCAATGTGATTGATTTGCCAAAGTGCCAATTAGCTTGGCCAGTTGAATGGTCTCTGAGACCATCTTAAATGCTGCTAGATTAGTAGTTGCTCTCTCTCTCTCTGAACCTGACCCTTTTTCAACTTCTAGTCTGCGTTCTTTTGTACTTTTCTAGTGAATTTATATTATGGCTGCCTTTTTAATATTTTTCTTGAACTGTTTTTTTTAATAGTTGTGTTTAGCAATAGCAATTTCATTTTTATTACAAATACAAAATTTTATCACTTTTTCATTTTTATTACAAATACAAAATTTTATCACTTTTTCATTTTTATTACAAATACAAAATTTTATCAATAAAATGGTTAAATTTTGAATTCAATTATAGTTTTATTTTATTACATGGTTGGTTTCAGGCAACAAAGTGATTATTATTATTATTATTATTATTATTGCACACTATTTCATTTTTATTACAAATACAAAATTTTATCAATAAAATGGTTAAATTTTCAATTCAATTATAGTTTTATTTTATTACATGGTTGGTTTCAGGCAACAAAGTGATTATGTACCATGTCAGATCAAAATTTAACTGAATGAACCACTACCACTTCTGCCACTGTATCTACTGCTTCATCTTCCAGAACCAGCCTTCTGCCATGACCCCACTTTCTATTGCTTCATCAACCACATCTCTACTTCCTTTTCTGACAGCAAAGCCTCTCACATTGTCGTCCCTGGGCTAATTATGCCGATCGCTTTGCTTTCTCCTAGCCTGGGTCCATTTGAGGCTGCTGCCTGTGTTTCAAAGAATTATTTTACTTTCACATTAATTTATCGAATTTAATTGCCTCAATCTTTGCTTTCTCTTTATTTCACATCCTTTGTTCCTCTTGCTATTTCTTGGATTTCTTGTTTTATGTATCTTTTATATCTTTAATTAGCCTCATTGTGACTTATTCTCATTCTGCCCTACTGATTATAAGGCAACTCTAATTCGACTATTAAGGTCCAGTGATGAATTGATCTAGAGAAAGAAAAGGAGTAAGCACTTGATAGCAACTGGAAAACATTCTGTCGTTGACACCTGCACTAGAGTACGGATAGGAGAAAGGTCATTCTGTTAATTGTCAAAATTCTGTTTTATTTTTTCCTTTTTAATTTTATCATGTTCTAAACATGTGATTTGGCATAATTGAAGCATCGATTCACTTATTTGGCAATAATATGACAAAGTATTAAAAAGGGCCCCTAAAACTAGCTTATGTCAAATAGAACATGCTTTTTGACCAAGGTAGTCAAAGGTGCAAGGCGCACTCAAAGTGATCAAGTCTTTTATTGCTTGAGGTGCAAGGTGCAAAAAAAAAAAAGCGCATGCCTGATTGAAGTAAGATGCAAAATTCTAAAAAAATGTTATATATATGAAAAACATCAGCACAAAATCCTAAAAGTAACATTGTATTGGCTTGACATTGATAAGTTGTGAATGTTTTTGCATCTTTATTGCTTGCTTACAAAAGTTGGCCTCCAACGTTGTATGCTAGTATGCCATATTTAAAAAAAATTTATTTAAGTAATAATAAAACAGAAGACAAGAATTGAAATGGTGAAAAATCCTGTTTTGCTGTTTGTTTGCTGAACAGAGGGCAAACTGAGGTGAAAATGCATTAGCTTTTATGGTGTTAAAGCCAAAGCGGAGTCATATGATGATCATTGCATTGACCTTATCTTAAAAAATGACTCATTATTAGATATATATAGTGTTCTAAAATAGGATTTTGAATAAGATAGAAAATTTGAGCAATTAAATAGGTACAAAAGGGAGAAATCCGAATTATCTCTTGTTTATTCTTTTACTGCACATGCTCTGTACTTGCTTGAAAACAGAGAGTGAAAAAAAAAAAAGATTTACTTGTCTTTATTCTTGTCTTGGCTGGTCATGTAGGGACCACTAAAGGTTTGGAGAAATTGTTGGATGGAGGTGGTGGCAGGTTGGCAGCAGCTATAATTTACTTTAGAATGAAAAAAAAATAGATGTTGCTTGCTGTCACTGCTGGAATGAGATGATGGCTGCTGTTTGTCTTTTGTTTTACATATAAAAAACCATAAAAGAGTCCTAAATAACATAAGATATTAACCCTATAAACTTAGAGTATGACTTTGACTATAATGCCCTTAAAACTAAAAAAAAAGAAAGCTGCTAGCATCTCCAAAACGTAAAAACATATTAGGGTTTGAAGTCCTCCTTCCGTCGCAAAAAGGGCGTCAAACTAGAGGTGCATCAGGCGCACTTGTGCGAAGGCGCTGGGGGTTGCCACCGCCTCGCATGTGCGCCTAGACAAGTGCCCCTTGCGTCTTTGACAACACTGTTTTTGACGTAAGCATACCCAAAAACAATACCAAAGCCACGCATCTCAAACGATCAACCAAGTCAATGTCCTTTAAGTATTTGCATCTTAGCAATCAAACAAGTATACCTACCCTGTACTTTAATACATTTTCGTTTACAAGGGTGGGAATCATTACATTAAAGGCACAAATCCCCCTTAAATCTTGGATACATATTGCCGTGCATCAAAATTTTAAATGAGAATATTTGTTATAGGATGCATAATCTATATATTATGAGTGCTTAAAACATTTCGATGACTAACATGCATATCTCCACACAGAAATGTGGATATTAAGCCCAAGTATGCTTGGAACCAAGGTTGTAAAACCCGGCCCAGTCAATGAACCGGCAAAGCCAGCGAGTTACATGTTTAAGGTCGAACTGGCTTACATAGTATTTTCATAAAATATAACATGTCTTATATATAATAAAACATAATATGTCTCATACATAATAAAAATAGAGAATAAGTTGTTGAAGATATTTTCTAGTGTACAAGAATAATATAACATGTTTAATATTCTCTTTTTTATTTTAAAAAAAATCATATTTCATATATTTGTATAACTAAACATTTAATTAATTATTAAATGTAAAGGTAATTTATAACTTGAAAATACAATTAGCCAAAATTTTCAAATTGTAAAAAAAGAGTAATATAAAAAAGAAGTAAGAAAAAAATGTAAAAATGAGTGAACAATTCCACATAGAAAAAAAATAAAAATGAAGATAACATATCATTTTATAAATAAGGGTGAGTTAATTGTTTAAAAACATATTTATTTTGACAAATTTGATTAGTTTATAGTTAATCCATCTAATTTTGTGGTTAATTTTTTAATTGAACCGGTTGAATTGGTTCTATTGGACTAAATTGAATAATTAATTTTTTTTTTTTGCAAAAAATAAAAAAAACCCTGAAAAACTGGCTGGTTTCCGGTTTTTCCAGTTGAACCAGCTGGGTTACCGGTTTTTCCACGGATTGTTTCTCTCCGGTTTTGAGAGTAAAAACCGCCCGGTCTAAGGGCCGGTTCCCGGTTGAACCGGCCGGGCCGGTCCGGTTTTTACAACCATGTTTGGAACAATGCTAGAGAATTCTAAGAATTGCAATTTAATGGCTTTGGAATATGTCCCCACATGCAAAAAATATCCATACAATTTAATGTACAATCTAATTCATCTTTATTCTTAAGAATGTCTTGAAGATAAAATAAAATACATCATTCAACAAGCATAATTTGGGAACTTTGGTTCCTCATGCACAATCAGCACAACAAATTTTTGAAATTATTATGATTATCTCAGAGTATCATAATTATATCAAAAATATCACTATCATATCAAAATATCACCAAAATATATCAAAGCATAAAAATTTATCAAAACAATAACCACATATACCAAAAACAACAAAAATAGCAAAAATCCCCAAAATTAACAAAATTCATCATTTGGCCAAATCATAAAAAATAACCAAACATTACCAAAAATAGCAAAAATATGGTACTAAACAAAATTAATCTCAAATTGCATGTAAGTAAAGAAAAAATTGGGAAGATAATAAGTAAAAACTTGTACAAAGTAAAATTAAAAGAGAAATGAAAAAGAAATGCACTAACTTATTAAAAAAGAATAAAATTAAAGAAAAAGAAGAAGAGGCAAGTAAAATAAAATAAACAATGGAATTGAAAGAAGCAGTTGAAGCAATTACCAATAAAAATAAAATGAAAAAAAGAAAAAGTATAAGAAATGAAGTGGAGGTGGAGTGCCCTCAAGTTACCTCAAACAAAATGTCTCTGACTTTGTGCAAATTCCTTCTTTTTTTCTCTAAAGAGCTAAGGTGAGTGTTTGTTTTCTCAAGTGATTTAACCAATTATTAACATTACTCCAAAATCGGTTTTGCAGGCAATATAACAAAATTTGGGTATAATAGTTGCCTCCCTTAAAAACTAGGATGAAAGGGGCATTTCACTATTTATAGAGCAAGGAAAAGAACAAAAATGGAAGCTAATAATCTATAGGACCCATCACCATGTGTTTAAGCACATGGATGGACCTACCAGACACTTGACTACTTGGTTTCACACTTTTGGGCTCCATTTCGATGCTCTGATGGTCATTTTGGTATTTTCTTACTCTAGATCCAGTCCTTTTCACTCCTCAAGGTTTCTAAAGGTCTTTGTTCAGTGTTGGAAACTTAGAACATAGAGAAAATATAACAAAAGACTTGCCTTTTAGTTTCTTCTTCTAAAGTTGCATGAGGCTGTTTATATATAGCTGGTGATAAAGGATAAAAGATTGTCATTTACACCTAATACACCTGCAAAATATCTTACTAGTAACCTAAACAAGTAATCTAACCAACCATACCCTGCAAAAAGTACAGATCGCTAGCAACAAAATTCTTCCATATCTAAGAGAAAACTCACTACTTCAACATGTGGGAAAGGGATTTTTAATTGTTTAGGCTCACTTCATGGTATTCGTCTTGAATTTCGTTTCATTATTTGCTCTTGTTAACTACATGGTCGTATCATTAGACCTGTTAACTACATGGCCGTATCATTGTCTATACTCGCAGTGTTTAGTATGGTTGCGGTCTTCTTTTACAATCGTTAGTCTCCAATCTCGACTTTTTTACTTGAAAGAGGGAGAGATGGTGAGGGATCAAATGGTCTAAATAAGCCAATATTTATAGCGTAAACTACATATTTATAAAACCTGAAAACCAACTGCTTGGTAAAACTGAAACAAAATTGAAATTTTGGTAATTTGATTTATAAAAATTTTTTATTCATGCTAAGAGTGAAAAAGGCACAGAACTTTGGGTTTTATGGGTTTGAGCCGCATTATTTATTGTTATTAGATGTTAAAATATGATTTGTTTTTTCAGAATAATGTTTGACATTCCATTTTGCATCTCTGCAGCCTGCAATTTATGTCACTAGTCTAGCTTCAGTTGAGGTGCTCCGTGCTCGTGATGGAGGTCAGCAGATTATTGATTCTGCTGATGTCACTTGTGGTCTCAGCTTAGGAGAGTATACTGCTCTAGCATTTGCTGGAGCTTTCAGGTAAGCTTTTAAACTAATATTCATCAATTATTAATACTGTAAATTTAACCAATGACAAGTGCATGAATTTGCACAATTAGTTTATGAGCTCCTTACTTTAGCCACAACACATCTGTTAAGAAGTGGACATCAACAGGATGATTCTATTACTGCCGATCTGTAATCAAAGAAAACTATACCTGAAAAATGGGATAGAGATTAACCAGCACAAAAGCCATCTCTATCAATCTTCGCTTATGGATTTGATTGTGATAGGAACCAAAGTTTCAACACCTGCAAATATAACCAATACAGAATAGCAAGGAACCAAGCACAGCCAAACAGATGGGATTAATGGAGGTATATTGATATATGGAGAATCATGAACTGAATACAGAACAATAAGGAGAAGTCGAGACTCCCCTTCTCTCTCCCAGAAGACACTATGCAGAAAATACAATACCAACTAACAAGCCAATTCCCCCTTTTATTCCAAAAATCACCCGTCCCAAGGTGTAACTGAAAGCACAGAGAAAGTAGCAGCAAAAATTCTGTTTCCGGGTGTAGGTAACTAACTAGAGCCACCTGGCAGACCCTTTCCCTCTTTGCCCTTGCGCCTAGAATGAGTCATTTAGATTTGGAGCCTAACAGATTGTTAAACGATCTAATTTATAATTGTTCGTGGAATATTGATTTTTCTTTTTATTTGTTTATATTTTCTCTTTGTTGAAATTCATGACTTTTTTTTTTTTTGGTCATAAGCTTTGAGGATGGGCTTAAACTGGTCAAATTGAGAGGTGAAGCCATGCAGGAAAGCAACACCAGCTGGTTAATGATGGCTTGTTTATATATTCATGATAATTGAGCAGCTCATGACATCCATCACTAACAATCATTCTTCAAAATTGTCTTCAGGAAGCTGCTGATGCTGCAAAAAGTGCCATGGTTAGTGTCATAGGACTGGATGCGGACAAAGTTCAACAGTTATGTGATGCAGCCAACCAAGAAGTTGATGAAGCTAATAGAGTTCAAATTGCCAATTATTTATGTCCTGTAAGATTCCTTCACACCAAGATATTTATAAGAACTGCTGTGACACTAAGTTTATTTGTTGGTTTGAAACATACCGAACAAATTTAACTCTGGTAGGGAAATTATGCTGTATCTGGAGGTGTTAAGGGAGTTGAAGCTGTAGAAGCAAAGGCAAAGTCATTTAAAGCTCGAATGATGGTAATTCTCTGAATTTATAGTAATACTCATTGCCATATTCTTTCAATTGATTAAAATGTATGTATCATATTAGGTACGGCTAGCTGTCGCTGGTGCTTTCCATACAAGTTTTATGGAACCTGCTGTTTCAAGATTGGAAGTTGCATTGGCGGCAACCGAGATTAAAACTCCTAGAATACCTGTTATATCCAATGTTGATGCTCAGCCACATGCAGATCCTGCCACAATCAAGAAGATACTAGCACGCCAAGTAAGCTACTCAGTACTTGTTTGTTTCTATTAGAAGCCAGAAATAGTAACTCAGAAATGAAAAATTATAGGTGACTTCTCCTGTTCAATGGGAAACAACAATGAAGGCTCTTCTCAATAAAGGTGTGAAGAAGAGTTATGAATTAGGACCTGGAAAGGTATAATTTTTTTGCCATGAGAACTTGAATTAAATGTGAAGAGCAATGAGATCATTCCATTATAATATCTTGAAATTTGAAATGATTTTGACAGGTCATTGCTGGGATTATCAAGAGAATAAATAAGGGTGCTGAAATTGAGAACATAGGTGCATAAGAGACTGTTACCGACTGCAGGTGTAGAAATGGGTGCATAGGGCTGTTTGCTTCTTCGTTCCAAAGAAAGATATTTGGAGCTTAAATGATATTTGGAAAACCACATGTGAACTTGAAGGATTTTTCTGACTAGGTTTTGGAACTTCAGTTTTGAATTGAGATTAGCATGTATCAATATTTCAAATATTCCATTGTAACCATTTTCACAATGGAACCAACGCAAAAAATCTGTTCCTTTTGAAATTTTAATGAATTATTATAATTATTTTTTATTTTCCGTGCTGTGTTCTACAATATGCAAAATTATTGTAATTGATCTTTTTACCTAGAAAAAAGTTACACCCAAGATGCTGGTCTGCAGACTTGGATTTGTGGTCTACCTATAACTGGGTTCCAAGGATAAAATATGACTATTAATCTCGAACTTATGTCATGTCCAAGATCTGGGCTGTTGTCTGTGTGCACGAGCTAGCAAACGTCAATTGCAGGTGAACAGTGATAGAACAAAATGTATCAAGCTTCGGATTCTAATTTGTTCTTGGAGCAAGCAAAGATGAACATTATTAACATACGAAAATAACAAATCTTTTGTCAGGAATTTTTCATAAATACCAAAAAAATGGTAAATAATTACAATTTTATTGGCTCTCAATATTTTTTTTCAATTTTACTAAAAAATATTTTCTACCATTACAACAATACCTAAATCTACAATTCTATGAATATTCCACAATCTCAAACCTTCAAAATTAAAACAAACATCTTACCGCAAATAATTAATCCATCAACTATAATAATGATAATTGAATGAGCAGACAATGATGAATCAACAAAAACTCAACTAAATAAGATTTGAAATGAACATCGAAGAAGAGGCATGGAAGTTGGGTATACAAGGAAATATTTTGGGTATATTTTGGAAATACTTCGAGTATACCTTGGGAATTCCTTGGAGGAAATTTCTTAAGACTACCTTGGGTATAATGTGAGAATACCTTAGATATACCTTAGGAATTCCTCTTAAGAAATTCTCTGAGAATATTTTGGGTATTCAGTATATTTTTGGAAATTTTATGGGAATACTTCGGGTATAGATTGGGAATACCTTGAGAATATCTTATATATACATTGAGAACTTCTTGAAAATAACTTTGTTGAATTGTCTAGATTTTCACTAGTATCCTCAATCTCTCACTATAGACCTTGAAAATTTCCTCTCTTGTCCTTTTTCTTGCTTACATTCACACTCAACTTACTGAAACTCTCACCACGAAAGAATCTAAGTAAAAACCCAACAATAAAAATTAAAATGGAAGCAGAAAAGACAATAATTGTGGAGATCCTAAACCTAGAAATGGCAAAAACAGAGAAAATACCCAATAGAAACATAAAGATATGCATTTTGTCATAAATTCCTCTAGAAACAAGAAAATCACGGAACTAAGTGGACTCACCCGAGCTAACCAAATTATGGCTGCAAGTAATTTGACATAATATGTGGTGAGAATGATACGTGAAGATTTATTAGATAAGAAGATGAAGCTTGAGACCTAAAATTTCAGATTCTCAACCACATTACAAACCATAAGGAAAAAAGAATAAAAAAAAAACACTTCGTTTTTGTCCTTGAATCTTTTACGATTTTCTACTAGATCAAATTCTCTACACTAACTATAAAAGTCTCAGCTACTACGTGAAGGAGACAATAGAATACAAAGTCTCAGATAAGAGCGAGAGAGAGAGAGAGAGAGAGAGAGAGAGAGGATAAAACTTTGAAAAAAAAATGATACAAAAAAATTAATTTTGGTAAAGTAGAAAACAAAAAAAAAACTGTGGATAATTTTGAAAAGAAAATATAAGTGTTGGTAAACGGTGAAATTTCTCCACTTTTGTTTAAATATAGAAAGAGAATAGCGTGAATGAGAATTTTAATAGATAGTGGGCTGAATATGATGGCTTTCATCTCTCTAAGTCCAAGCTCTCTTTTAATGCAAATTATACTGTGGACTCATATTCATAATGTATTCAAGTGTCATAGTGTTTTAAATATAATTAGATTCATCAGTTATAAGTTCATAATTTATAATTTACAAATTTATCATTTTTAACTTATATGGATTTAACATCTATATGTTAGATTTATGAGGATTAGTGGTACAACATTGTGGCCCACATTTATATGATTATTTATTACTAGTTATTTATTTATTTATTTAATATTAAATATATATGTTAAATTTAACAATATTAAGTGCTAAAATCTTATCGGTCAAGAGGGATTCATTTTAATTGCATATTGATAAAATATAAGTTACAAAAGGAGTTAAAATAAACTAGTCCTCTCTCTAACCCCATAATGTGATTTTCTCCATCAAGAAAATTCTCTATAAACAAAAAAGAAATGATTATGAGGGAGAAACACAATTTTTATTAAAGGAATTCTTGTGATTGATATTTTTCTTCAAGTATTCATTATGAATCAAGATATGTATTTTTCTCTTAATTCATGTGCATTGTGAAAATAAAAAAGTTTTAGGGTTACACATAATTGTTTTGGATAAATTAAAGAATTTATTTTACAATTGATATCAGAGCATATATTAAATAAATAAATAATTAATAATAAATAAGCATATAAACATGGGCCACAATTGTGTTCCACTAATCCACAAGAAGGAATTGTGTGTCATTTTTTGTAGAAAGCCTGGACACTACAAAAAAGACTGCTAGATACGTAAGGTATGGTTTGAAAGTAGAGATAAGCCTAGTAATTTCGTACGTTTCTAATCAAAATTTGGCAAAAGCTCCTTATTATACTTGGTGGATTGATTTTGGTTGTACCATTCATGTTTCAAATATAATATAGGGATTCCTTATGAACCAAACCATAAATGCAAATGAAAATTTTGTGTTTATAGGAAACTGAGTCAAGGCTCAAGTTGAAGCCATTAGAACTTATCATTTGATTTCAGACACTAGACATCATTTTTATCTTTTTCAAACTCTTTGTATTCCTTCTGTTTCTCGTAATTTGATTCCATTGTCAAAACTTGATACAATTGGATACTCTTTTAAATTTCGAAATAGAAGCTGCAGTTTGTTTAAAAGTAATTGCTTTATTGGTTTTGGTGTTCTTTGTGACGGTTTATATAAATTAAAGCCTGATAATTTGTTTGCTGATACTCTTTTGACCTTGCATCATAATGTTGGTACATAATGTGCTTTGGTTGATAAAAATTTAGCTTACTTGTGGTATAAATGCTTAGGTTACATATCTAAAGAAATGATATAAAGATTGGTAAAGAATGAAATCCTCCCTGATTTAGATTTTATGATCTTGATATTTGTGTGGATTGTGTCAAGGGAAAACATACAAAACACAATAAAAAAAAAAAACCATAAGAAACACACAACTCCTTGAACTCATACACAGACATATATGAAACTTTTGATGTTCCACCTTTTGGTGGAGATAATTATTTCATCACCTTCATTGACGATTTTTCACGTTATGGATATGTCTATTTATTACATGAGAAATCTCAATTAGTAAATGCCCTAGAGGTATTTATCATTGAGGTTGAAAAACAATTAGACAAACAAGTGAAAATTGTGGAAGATATGATGAAATTGGACAATGTCTAGGTCTATTTGCTAAATTCCTAGAAAGGCATGATATTTATGCTTAATACATAATGCCATATACACCAAAGCAAAATATGGTGTTGCATAAAGGCATAATTGTACTTTAATGGACTTGGTTAGGAGCATGTTAAGTTATTCTTCTTTACACTTATATTTGTGGATGTATGCTTTGAAAATTGGCATGTATTTATTGAATAGGGTTCCTAGTAAGGTAGTTCTAAAAACTTCTTCTAAATTGTGGACAAGAAGGAAACCTAGTTTAAGGCATTTACATGTTTGGGATTGCTGGACAGAAGTATGGATTTATAGTCCATATGAAAAGAAAATGGATTCAAGAACAACCAGTGGTTTCTTAATTGGTTATCCAGAAAAATTAAAAGGGTATATATTGTTGGGTTTTAAGGATGTATCTCATACGTAAAACATAGCGGAAATAAAATAAAATCAAAACTTGAACCAAGGATTCAACTTGTATAATCAAAATTAACTAACAAAAAATAAGGTTTGAAGATTTTATCTTTGGTGTTCATGAACTTTTCCACTTCCTCTTCTTATCGGGTTATCACAAACTACAACAAACCAAACCAATGGTAATTCATATGAAGATTAAAGAAGAAAACCTCGTAGGGAATGACCTTGAACAATTATTTTATGCTAGTATAATAATTGTTCTTTGAGAGAAAAGTTTAGAAAAAATTAACTCTTAATTTTCTATGAAGGCTAGTGCTTTTTTCCTGTAAAAAGACATTTTATAGGTCTTTCTTAAACACCTAGGATTGCCTAAAAGACCAAAATTTCCAAAATAGAGTTTTGGACCAAATTGGCAAGTTTGCCAATTTGGCCTATGTTATGCGCACACTATAATTGTTTTGCGATCCCATCATAGTCCGATTCTAAATAATTCTCTCATATTTTTTGATCCCATCCAAGACCATTTTATTCCTCATTCACACCTTCAAAGTGTGTGACCCATTAGGTTCTCAGTTATGTTGGTCACTCGAATCAATATTTAATATCGATCAAATCATGAGAGGTATCTAACAACACATCATGACTCCCAATTGACTGGAAAGTCAGTGGTTTGATTTTGAACCATTCCATGGATAAAATCTGTGCAATTTGTCCTTTCACCATTTTATACCCTACTCGGTTCAAAGCACGGACTATGTGTCAGCTCCTGCTAGACTGACTACATCACACCTAGCTTAAGTGATATTAGATCTTGTCATTGAGACTCATTAATCTATTAGACATGTCATTGAAGACCATCTTCATGACATTTCTACTTCAGCCAGAGATTCTTAAGTAATGATCCCGACAAGAGGTCATGTATATACACTCTTTTTATCAGTAGTTGTGAATCCTCTGATGGCTACCCAATTACCTTTGAATACCTCAAATTGTACCTAATCACCACCCTATGAGTGACCTCTATAAGGCAATAAGGAATGAAGTCAAAGTACATAATTAATATCCAAGATATCTTTCAATACATCAAGTCTATGGATACTTGCACCATTACTATGATGAGACTATCATTGACATTTGAATTGATAATCCATATGATTGTCTCATAGCAGGTCATCCAATGTACTTGACTACTCTTAGCAAGCATCTATATGTTAACTCTAAACATGTCATGTCTGTACTTTATAAGATCAACTGCTTGATCAAATCAAGGAGTATAACATATGCTAGTCTATCCGGATTAACAATGTTCCATCTTGTTAATCTATGACTAAGGATAATTTAGATATGAACACAATTACACATGATATGAATCTCACAATTATGATCTCATCATGATTTCCTTCATGATGTATTTCATATCACAGACTTCCTTTAATTAGTTTAAGATTTGCATCAATTCATATGCAAATGAATACTAATATAATGAAAGAATGTCGTTAATAAAGTGTACATTAAGTGTCTCAGGCGATTGCCTTTAGGGCAAATCTTTAGCAATCTCCCATTTGCACTAAAACCAATCGTTATTGTACATTATATTATAGGTGAGGATATGACTATCATATTTCTTTTGGGGTTTTGGTCTAGGAAATCGATTAATTATATTATGATTAGTAGGAACTCTTTTTATCATTACATTACATCTACCATTGATCTCAATAATCAATTGGTAAAGTTGAGTACATGTTTGGATCTTTGATGAGACCATGATTCCTTTTGCTCATGCAATGGTTCCATTGTTATTGCAATCATATTGGATTAATAATACTAGGGATCACTTTTAACTTTGTGATGATTTTACTTATCCAAACTGCTTCCTTAGCTACCTCAAAAGCTATAATGTACTTTTAGTTGTGGAATCCGCAGTCATAACTTATTTGAATCTCTTCCAACTGACTGCATAACCATTCCATGTGCATGCATAGGTCGATGAGGATTTTGGTTATCCTTGTCAAATTGGATGCTAGCATCCATAATTCTACTTACCTTAAGCTTACTATCTTCTTAAATCAAGAATACATCATTAATCCTTCTCAAGTACTTAAGGATCTTCTTGAAGCCACCCAATGACCCTCATCGGGGATCGAATTGTTAATGCTCATGACACTTAGAACATAAGATACATTGGGCCTAGTACATAGCATAATGCACCTAATGGATCCAATAGCCAAAAGCTTGTGGAGTCCCATCTGTGCCAGTCCATTTGCCTTATATCTTTGGACATATAGACTTATAGAGGGTAATCCTATCAGCCATAAGAATAAATAATTTCATAGACTATTCCGTGCTAACCTTTTTAGCATCTTAGATATGTAGACTAAGAAAGATTGTGTAACCTCTTAGATCTATCTTTATAGATCTTAGTCCCCTTCTAGTTGGTTATTTTTAAAATCTTTCTTGGAGAATTATTCTGATAGTAACAAATAAACTAACTTAGAATTGAGACATCAAGACAATCAAACATTATATCTTCCTCATACTTTACTAGGAATATGACAACACTCCCACTAACCTTCTTGTAAACACAATGCTCATCCATATTTTATAAGAAAACAAACTCTTTGATTGTCTAATTAAATTGGATGTTCAAACTCCTGAAAGGTTGCATCAATCCATAAAGGGATTTTTGCAATTCGAATATAGTTTTGCCATTATTGGATGTTAATCCCTAATGTTGTGTCACATACACATCCTATATTAGATTTCCTTCATGAAATGTTGTCTTCACATTCATTTGCCAAATCTCATCACAATGAGTAGCAATGGCTACGAGTAACATGATGAATTTAAGCATAATATATGGAGAAAAGGTCTTATCAACGTCAACCTTTGTCTTTGACAATGTCCTTTAACTACCAACCCTAGCTTTATAGGCAACTATGTTACCTTCTTTATCGATTTTCATCTTGAAAATCCGCTTGCATCCAATGGGCTTTATCCCTTCAGATGGGTTAACCAAAGTCCATACTTGGTTTTTAAACATGGAATCCATCTTAGACTCGTGGCTTTCACCATTAGTCATATTCTGAATCTTTCAGAACTTCTTCATAAGTATTAGGCTCATCATCCTCTATGAGCAATACGACCTTTTTGTTCACTTATAAGAGATCTATTTCTATTGGGAACATCTCGTATCTTATTATCTTATAAAGCTCTTATGTTTCATAAAATCTTACTGTTACTTCATCTATATGAATAAAATATTTGGGCTTTGTTAATTGATTTGTGTCTAATTGAGCATCTTTGAACTTCATTAAGTTCAGTCTTGCTCCCACTATCTTCTTATAGAAGAAACTCTTTCTCTTGAAAAATAACATACTTTGAAACAAACACCTTTTGTTCTAAATAGTGATAAAATAGATATCCAAATGACTCTTTGGTTATTCTACATATAGACATTAGGTTATATTTACCTTTTAGCTAATCTAACATTATCTGCTTCTCTTAAGCATGACTATCCTAAACTTTCATTTATAAAAGAATAGGTTTTTATGTTATTTCATATCTTATATAGAACAATATCAATTGACTGATAAGGTATTTTGCTTATCACATAAATATAATCCCATGTGTATGACCAAAAAGGAACTTTAAGGAATTCTACAAAGCTTATCATGGACCTCACCAAGTTTAACAAGGTTCAATTTCTCCTTTTAGCCACATCATTATGTTATGGCATATAAGATGGGGTTCATTGAGATAAAATCTTATTATCTTTTATATGACATTGAAACTCTTTAGCTAAATATTCTTTCACTTTGATCCAATCTAAGTGTCTTAACACTTTTGCCAATTTGTTTCTTTACTTCATTTTGAATTCTTTGAACTTTTGAAAAACCATTTATCGCATGCATGAACATTGGTCCACTTACATCTATATGTACAAGGTTCATGAGTCCTTTTGCATATTCACACTTTTCCACTAAAAGGTGATTTTGTCATCTTGCCTAATAAATAGGATTCACATGTGTCATATGATTCATAATCATGTGATCCCAAGTTACCATAACTCATCATGTCATTCTCTTTTATATGCACAAGTTGATAATGCCATAATTTATGGTTTTAGGTTATCAACCCTTTAAATTTAATATTGAGGATATAATTAGACTTTCAAGAATGCAAACTCCTTTGCATAATGTTTCAGTTCTATAAAGAATATCATTCGACCATATAGAACAACAAATGTTCTTAATAGTCAAACGAAAAAATTTTGTTCAACTATTAAACAAAATAACATTCTTCATCTAAAACTAAAACAAAGTTGCAACTATCTAATTCTTAAACATAACTTACTAGGAAGTGTCAAAACATAAGCTCTTATAGCTAATGTAGCAACCTTCGCTCTATAGCTAATGTGCATAGATTCGGCTCTCCTTTCTTAAGCTCTCTATTGTTTCCTTTAGTCTTGTATGTCTTGTACATGTGAGACTCATATGTGGTATCTAATACCCATGTATTAATTCAAGAAACAACATTAACCTCTTTAACACATTTATTTGAAGTATAAGGTGCATCCATATGCCTTATCCTTCCGCTTTTTTTACAATTTCAATCAAGCTTTGTTATTCAACTTCCATATTTCAACTCTTGCCATAAGGGAAGCAAGTTTATTTTAGGCCGTCTCACTGCCTTTTTCCTTTTATCTATAATGCATGTTGTATTTTAGATCCTCTTTTTATCATCTTTGAGTGGTAGAGCAATTTAGATGTCACATATCACTCAATATGAGCTTGCTCATTGACCATCTTCCTAAGATGATACATAATGGTTTATATCCATTTCCATGCTGCTCTTAAAGTTCAAAAGACATATATCCAATCTACTATCCATCAACTACTTCTTGTATGCAAACCATTCATAAATACTTGCATCTTTAGTAGTAAGGGAAAGAAAAATAGCAATTCCAAGATTTTGGCAACCCTTTGAATCTAAGAATTATTCTCAATTTCATACCAATCAAGGAAGTTTAGGTTATTCAATATGTTTGACTTGAAATTATGCTTTGATTCACATTAAATGATATAATTCTAACAATCTAGATGTAAAGAATGAGTTGTAGAAGTATGTACATGAATGCATGATCATTAGGTCTTCAATAAAAATACATTATGGCTCCCACTATTTTATTGCAAACCCATAGCCCTCACTATGAATCCAAGAGAACCTATGTGGAAGTACTCCTAGTGGATCGATACCCAATATCTCTAAAAATGACCTTGGGTTTACCCAACAAGACACCTTGGGTCAATTGGTAGGTATCTGATCCATACCAATTGTATTCATATGCAATTAACGAATCCAATGCTATCAACTATTGATGTATGCACACTCATTAGGTAATCATCTCTTGATATGTGTACATCTCATGTACACTCACCCAACTTCGTCTCTATCCATATTAATCTTGGATTTACCCAACAAGCTAATTTGTCTAGTTAAAGTCGGCTCATTAATCAGGAAATCTTATTTCCATAGTTTGAATATATTCTTGTAGAGCGGACTTGGGTTTACCTAACAACTCTAACTCTAAAAAAACTCTCGTTCTTGTCATATTAATGGAATATATTAACTTTAATGTTGTTAAACGAGAGATTTTCTTAATTTAGTCTCATCATTGTTTAAGCATGCAATTATATATCCATTCATCACAAGAATATATAAAAGATAGTTATAATAACTATATGACATGATTATAGACATTCTAGAATCAATTCCTTGAGCCAAAGGGAATTGATTAGGTCACACATAGGAATATGCATGAGTTATAACCCAAAAATTAGAAATCAAATTCCTACTTCTAGGTCGTCTTCTTTATGACACCTCCTCCTTGCTTCTTGCTTCTTTGTATCTCTAATATATCCTAATCCTATGTAATCTAATTACATATTTTCAAAAAGAAAATCTCAAGTTACATTTGAGGGGAGTGAGATGAGAACAGAAACACATGAGAAATAAGGAGAGGCAGAGACACACAGACCCTATTTACCATAAAACTAACCATGCATGCTCAATCACATTGGGCTTAAGTTCATAATCATCCATCATGTAATCCATACACCCCAGCATGTATTCTCTAATGCATAAAATTAAGATAAATAAGATAATTGTATTTGGATTCCAATCTAAAAAATCGATTTCAACACTTGAACCGAAATTACTTGTGTTGATTTGGCCAATTCTATTTTGTATGCAATTTCAATATGAATTTTAAAATTTAATCAAATTAAATTAAGTTCCATATTTCCAGAATTAATTCAAAATTAATCCACCTTTAAAATAATTTATAATGATGTTAAAATTAAACAATTTAATTTTTCAACATGCATACCACTATCTAGTCATACTAGAATTAAAATTACTCAACTTAAATTGATTCAAAATCAAATCTGAAAATTCCAAAACCTCATGTCATCAGTCCAAACACTTTTAAGCCAGCTCAAGCCAATCAAAATAATTTTGGCATAAGCCAAAATATTAAGACTAGCAAACCAACACAAAAAAAAAATGCTCAAACTGATACATATTACAATTAAGCAAAATAATTTTGCATGCATTTAACATCAAAATAACATCATAAATATCACATAAACATATTTCAAAGGTATTAGAACTGAAATATACACATAAAAAAATTACAAACAAAACAGCCCCCCGGGCACTCCAAAACAGCCCCATTTTGATAATTGTTTGTGAAATTAATTAAAATAATTTTAATTAATTCTTGGACCATTCTAGAAACTTAAACACAATATTAATAGGTCCAAATAATATTTTAATAATCACAGTATAAGAATATTATGAACATTCCTATCAAACAAACCAAACAACATCACTAGATCAACAAAACTTAGTTTTCTGTAATTTTCACAATAAATCCGAATTTAATTATTTGAATCCCATTCAAAATACTTTTTAATCATAATAATCATCCTTAATCATCCCATGATCAGATTATAGAGAAAAAATAATTTAAACGAATTTAAAAATTAAAATTAATTTTTCAATCTAATGGAACCGAAATTGCCAAAATCAAGCAATCTCATTTCATCTTCAATCAAAATTAATTTTTGATGAAGACAAGGGGGCTATGATATCAATGCTATATTTTAAAGATGTATCTCATATATAAAATGTAATGGAAAGAAAATAAAATCAAAATCCAAACCAAGGATTCAACTTATGTCATCAAAATTAATTAACAAAAAAGAAGGGTTTAAAGATTTTACCCTTGGTGTTCTTGAACTTTTCCACTTCCTCTTCTTATCGGGTTGTCGCAAACCATAACAAACCAAGCCAATAGTAATCCACATGTAGATTATAGAAGAGAGCCTGTTAGGGAATGGCCTTGAACAATTATTTTGTATTAGCAAAATAATTGTTCTTTGAGAGAAAAGTTTAGGGAAAATTAACTCTTAATTTTCTACGGAGGCTAGGGCTTTTTTTTTTGTTTGTGAAAAAGGAATTTTATAGGTATTTTCTAAGCACTCCAGGGTTTCCTAAAAGACCAAAATTTCTAAAATAGATTATTTGACCAATTTTGGCCAATGCCGTGCGCTTGCTAGCATCACGGTTCGACCCCAAATAATTCTTTCATATTTTTGGATCCAATCCAAGACTATTTTATTCCTCTTTCACACATTCAAAGTGTGTGACCCATTAGATTTGTGGTTATATTGGCCACCTGAATCAACATTTGATATCGAGCAACTCATGAGCGGTATGTAGTAATACATCATGACCCCCAGTCGGCTAAAAAATCAGTAGTATAACTATGAACCTTTCCATAGACAATATTTGTGGAATTCGTCCATTCACCATTCTATAACCCACTCGGTTCAGAGCATGGACTATGTGTCAACTTCCGCTATATTGATTATGTCACACCTCGCCTAAGTGATATTAGATCTTTTCATTAAGACTCATTACTTTATTATACATGTCATTGAAGATCATCTTTATAACATTTCTACTCCAGCTAGAGATTCTTGAGTAATGATCCTAATAAGAGGTCATAGGTATACACTCCGTCCTATGAGTGACCTCTGTAAGTCAAAATACAAAATCAGTATCCAAGATATCCTTGAATACCGCAAGTCTAAGGATACTTGCACCATTGCTATGATGAGACTATCATTGACATTTGAATAGAAGATTCATATGATTGTCTTATAGCAGGTCATTCAATGTACTTGACTACTATTAGTAAGCATCCACATGTTAACTCCAAACATCTCGTATCTATAGTTTATGAGATCAACTACTTGATCAAATCAAGGAGTATAACATGTGCTAGTCTATCTAGATTAACAATGTCCCATCTTGTTAATCATATGACTAGGGATAATTTAGATATGAACACAATTGCATATGATAGGAATCTCACAATCGTGATTTCATCATGATTTCTTTCATGTTGTGTTTCATATCACAGACTTCTATTCATTATTTTATGGTCTACATCAATTCATATGTAAATGAATAACAATATAATGAATGAATATTAGTACTAATGTGTACATTAAGTGCCTCAGGCGATTATCTTTAGGGCACATCTCTAACATAAATTTGATTGTCCTAGCCATAATACAATAATTGTTGAAACTGGAAAGGTGAGGTTCATTTAGAATGGTGAAATCAGTAGGAGTGTGGAACCATATAAGTTGGAAATTCAACAAGTTAGTGTAGAGATTCCTTTATCTCAAACTTCTTCTCAAGTTGTTATTCACACAATTGTTCAATCAGACAACATATAAGAACAATATATGAATGACGAAACTATTAAAGAGGTGTTATAAAGGCAATCACCTTTGACACTTATTGATCAAACTTATTTCAATGAATAAAAGGAACTTTCATTAATTTGATGTTTATTACTTTTTTGAATTGATATAGATCTTAAATCATTTAATGAAGTCCACGAACATAGCATAAAGGAAAGGAAATTATGATGAGATTCTTATCATGTGTAATTATATTAGTATCTAAACTATCTCTAGTCATAGGATCAATAAAATGAGACATTGTTCATCCAGATAGACTAGCATATATCATTCTCCTTAATTGGATCAAGCAGTAGATCTTATAAATTGTAAGCATGAGATGTTTGGAGTTAATACGCGGATGCTTACTAAGAGTAGTCAAGTACATTAGATGACCAACTATGAGACAATCACATGGATTATCTATTCATACGTCAATGATAGCCTCATCATAACAATGGTGCAAATATCCTTAGACTTGAAGTGCTCAAGGTTATCTTGGATACTAATTTTGAACTTTAACTCCATTCCTTATTCCCTCATAGAGGTCGATCATAGGATAGTGATTGGGTAGAGCTTAAGGTATTCGAACATAGTTAGGTAGCCAACAAAGGATTCACTACTCTTGATAGGAGTGTATACCCATGGCCTATTATTGGGATCATTACTTAATAATCTCTAGTTATAGTAGAAATGTCTTGAGGATGGTCTTCCATGACATATCTAATAGTGTAATGAGTCTCATGATAAGATCTAACATCATTTGGACTAGATGTGAGGTAGTCAGTCTAATGTGAGCTGACGTAGAGTCCATGCTCTGAATTGAATATGGTATAGTCAGGTGAAATGAAGAATTGTACATATAATTGTCTATAGATAGGTTTATAGTCAAACCATTGACTTTCTAGTCAATTAGGAGTCATAATGTATTGCTAGATACACTCATGATTTGCTTGAGATCAAGTGTTGATCTTGGTGGCCAATATAAAAGAAAACCTAATGGGTCATATGCATTAAAGGTGTGAAAGAGTAAATGGTTTTGGATAGGATCCAAAAGTATAAGAGAGAAATTTAGGGCTAGATGTTGTTGTGAGCACAGAACAATTTCGTGTGAAGTTGTAGATGGGGCGCAGGCTCGTCATCGCTATGTGCAACTGGCAGCATGCTAGCTAGCGAATAGGCGTACTGGCCTATGCATGGGGCATGTCATTTGCATGACCTGTGCACAGTAGGTTTGTGCCAAGCATCAGCACACCTGTGCCGATCGGCAAGCATCATGTTGCACCAACATTGCTAATGCCAATCGCACAACCAATCCTCTGAATACTGGCAAACAGCTCTAAAATAAGTGTTTTTGAATTTTAAGCAGTTTTTGGGTTGGAATTGCAATCTAAACACTAGATCACTTATAAAAACACACATATAAGGTATTTTTCTTCATAAATACCTAAGCCACTATTAGAATTCAATAAGTTTAATTCTCCATCTTCTCTCTGAGAATACCTCATTTAGCTAGCACTAGATGGTTGTTCTAGCTGTCATCTTAGGTTTCAATCTTTATTTCTTCATGTGGATCTACATTTGAGGCAATCCTACTCTTAGATTGCTATGGTTTGTGACAATCCAATCAAGAGAAATTGAAGGAACAATTAGAAGATTAAAAGGTAATCATCTTCAAGCCTAGTATGGTTAATTAGTTTTAATGACATATGGTGATTCGGTAGGTTCGGTGATGTATCAAATTATGTTACTTGCAAGTGCATGAACCGATTATAATACCAACACTCATAAGGAATGACTAGCTTAGAATCATAATTACTCTAAATTATCAATGGAAACAACTTAATAATTCTAAACACTCTAATCACATTTTCAAGATTTAAAAATTAAACTAACTAAACTAAAGCAAATAAGTAAATGAAAGCAATAAAGATGTTGAAATTAACCAATGAGACTAGGTTAGGTGTTTAGTAAGCATCCCTAAGTTGTAACCTCTTTCCCATATCCAATTAAGCATACTGAAAGTTAATTCAACTAGCTCTCACTTAATTCATTAACTATCCAAACTAATGGTGTAATTAATGCCTATATACATTTTTAGATTAAGTTAAAAATGGTTCATCAAATAACCCAACCTTAACACTTCCAAATTAAATGCAAGTTGGCTAATCAAACATCCAATTTAAGAATGCTTTAGATTTAGCTAAGCATGATTATCACTATGGTCAAGTTGATAAGAATGCTTAGACTAAACATGTTTATAGCTCTGGAATTAAAACCTCATGAAGCATCAAACAGTTGGTTGTCGTCGTCACAAGCTCCAAACTTTTAGATCCAAAGTACAAAAATTCCAAGTTAAGTACACACGAATTGCTAGAAATGAACCAATGTGGCTTCTAAGGTCTCTTCCTCCACCAAAATCTCAAAGATTGAATGAAAGAAAGCAGAAAAATAGAGATGATCTCTTCCAAAACTAATTGAACTAACTTTTTATACTTAGGTTTTGAGTTGTATTTACATGAGGACTCCTTAAAATGACCGTAATAATTACCGACTACATCTTAATAAAGGGCTCCAAGCCAATAGGAATTAAGTTGTAAAGCATGGTCTGCATAATCTAAAGTTGGATCTCCAATTAGAAATAGGAGTCTGCACGATCGTGCACAGTAAGAAGGCCTCTGATTATGGCATGGTCGTGGTAAGGATATGGATCATGTTGCTAGAAACTTCTATCTAGTGGCAGTAGGGAGAATGGGTGGTGCAGCCAGTACGAGTTATGTTAGAGATGTGCCCAAAAGGCAATCACCTCACATACTTAGTGTACACATTTATAAAGACAATCTTTCATTATATTAGTATTCATTTGCATATGAATTAATATAAATCTTAAATTGATTAATAAAAGTCCATCATATGAAACATAGCATGAAGGAAACAAGATGGAATCATGATAATGAGATTCCTATTATGTGCAATTATGTTAATATCGTCATAGGATCAATAAGATAGGACATTATTGATCCAGATAGACTAGTACATTTTATACTCCTTAATTAGATCAAGCAGTAGATCTCATAAGCTGTGAACATGATATGTTCAAAATTAACATGTGGATGCTTGCTAAGAGTAGTCAAGTACATTTGATGACTTGCTATGAGACGATTATATGAATTATCTATTCAAATGTCAATGATAGTCTCTTCATAGCAATGGGGCAAGTATCCTTAGACTTGAGGTACTCAAGGATATCTTGGATACTGATTTTGTGCTTTGACTTCATTCCTTATTGCCTTATAGAGGTCGCTTATAGGGTGGTGATTGGGTACAACTTGAGGTGTTCAAAGGTAATTGGGTAGCCACTAGAGGATTCACCATTCCTGACAGAGGGAGAGTATACCCAGGGCCTTTTGTCGGGATCATTACTTGAAAATCTCTAGCCAGAGTGGAAATGACCTAAGGATGGTCTTCAATGACATGTCTAATAGAGCAATGAGTCCTAAGGACAAGATCTAATATCACTTGGGCTAGATGTGACGTAGTCAGTCTAGCAGGAGCTAAGACATAGTCCGTGCTCTGTATAAGATGGTGAAAGGATAAATTGCACATATTATTTTCTATGGAAAGGTTTATAGTCAAACTATTGACTTTTAATCAATTGAGTGTCATGATGAGTTTCTAGATACTATTCATGACTTACTTAAATTATTTGATAATTTAAGTGGCCAACATAATTGGGAACCTAATGGGTCACACGTATTGTAGATGTAAAGAATGATTAAAATAGTTTTGGATGGGATCTAAAATATGAGAGAATTATTTTGAGTCGGTTCGTGATAATATCACAGGAAAAAATCGTTCGGAGAAGTTGACAGGTCTGTAAGCAAGATGGTCTTCATTGACATGTCTAATAGAGTAATGAATCTCAAGGATAAGATCTAACATCACTTGGGATATATGTGATATAGTCAATCTACAGGAGCTGACACATAGTCCATGCTCTAAATCGAGTGGGGAATAAAATGGTGAAAGAATGAATTGCACATATTGTTGTCTATGGAAAGGTTCGTAGTCAAAACACTGACTTTCCGGTCAATTGAGGGTCATGATGTGTTGCTAGATACCGCTCATGACTTGCTTAAAATTATTTGATAATTTAAGTGGCCAACATAACTGGAAACCTAATGGGTCACACACATTGAAAATGTAAAGAATGTTTAAAATATTTTTGGATGGGATTCAAAATATGAGAGAATTATTTCAAGTGGGTTCGTGATAAGATCGCAGAAAAAAACACTTTGGAAAGTTGACGGGCCTGCACGGGCCCGCTGCCCAATAGGCCCAGACGGGTTACTGCGCGTCGCACAATTGGCTATAAAATGGCCAATTGGCCAATTTTGATGTATGAATTTTCACTTTCTTCTCCCTTCAATTTTGATCTAGTTTTATGATTTTTTTTTTGGATCTAAAAGATCCAAAAAGATAGAAAATAGACAAGAAAAAAATTTTGGGAGAATAAAATATTTTGGAGACGACAAGAAAATTAAAGAGTTTAATTTTCCTCTCAAATGAACATACACCATTGCTAGCACTTTGAGGTATGTTCAAACCATTTCCCTAGTGGTGAATTTGACATATATATTAAAATTAAATTGTTTAATATTTGACATCATAATAATTTGATTTTAAGGTGAATTGATTATAGAAATATGGAATTTAATTTGATTTCAATAATTATTAAATTGCACATTAAAATTACGTATAAAATTAAATTGACAGAAACAACAAAAGTAAGCAATTTCGGTTCAAGTGTTGAATCGACTTTCAATTTTATAATCCAAAATTATCACTACCTATTTTATTTTAATTTTATGCATTAGAGAATGCATGCTTGGGATGTATGGAAAGGTATGATGGATGATTATGGACTTAGGCCTAATATGATTGAGCATGTATGATTTTGTTTTATGGTAAATAGGGTATGTGTGTCACTGTTTATTTAATCTTTCTTATGTATTTTTTTTCTTCTCATCTTACTCCCCTCAAATGTAAATTGAGATTTTCTATATTTTAAATATGTAATTAGATTACATAGTATTATGAAAAAATTGAGATGCAATGGAGCATGAAGCAAAGGAGATGGTGCCATAAACAAGAAGACTTAGAAGTAGGAATTTGATTTTTATTTTTGGGTTATAATTCATACATATACCTAAGTAAAACCTAATCAATCTTTATTTGGCTCAAGAGATTGATTTTAGTATGTCCAAAATTGTGTCATATAGTTAATGTAACTATCTATATATATCCATGTGATGAATATATGATATATAAAAGCATGCAGTAATAATATAATGAGACTAAATTAATAAAATCCCTCGCTAAAAAAACACTTATGTCTTACGCCTTTCATTCATGTGGGGAGAACTAGAGTTTTTCTAGAGTTAGAGTTGTTGAATTACCTCAAGCTCACTCTATAAGAATATGTTCGAACAATTGAAATTAGATTTCATGATTAATGGGTTGGACTTAACCAAGACCATTGATTTGTTGGAATTGCGCTAAGGTCAATATGTATTGGAGGCGAAGTTGGGTAAATGTACATGAGATGTGCACATATCAAGAGTTAATAGCCAAATGTGTGTGCACACATCAATTAGTTGATAGCACAAGATTTGATAGTTGTGTAGATATGCAATTGGTATGGATTAGATACCTACCAACTAAACTAAGAATGGTTTGTTAAGTTGCCTCAAGGTTATTCTTAGCAAATTGGATATTGACTCACTAGGAGGACTTACATATAAGTTCTCCCAGATCCATAGTTTGGGCTACAGGTTCGCAATAAAATAGTGGGAGCCATAATACATTTTATTAAAGACCTAATATCATGCATTCATTCATGTACACACTTCTACAATCTCGATCTTTACATCTAGGTTGTTAGAATCATATTATTCAATGTGAATCAAAGAATAATTATGATTCATACATTTTGACTAACCTAAACTTCCTTGATTGGCATAAAACTGAGAATGGTTCTCAAATCCAAAGGGTTGCTAAAGTCCTGGAATAGCTATTTTCCTTCCCTTGATGTTTAAGATGTAAGTGTTATGAACAATTTGCATACAAAAAGTACTTGATTAACAATGGATTGGTCCCAAGTTGTCCAAACTTCAAAATTAGCATGAAACAAATACAAAACCATTATGTATCATCTTAGAGAGATGACCAATGAGCAAGCTCATGCTGAGTGATATGAGATATCTAAATTGCTCTATCATTCCAAGATGATAGATGGGAGATCTAAAATATAATATACATTATTATATCAAGAGTTGCAAAATGGAAATGGAATAACAAAGCTTATTTTGCGCTTTTCAAGAAGCAGAAGAGAAGGCATATAGATGCACCTTCTACTTCAAATAAATTTGTTAAAGAGGATAACATTGTTTCTTATAATAATATATGAGTATTAAATATTGCAATTAGGTCTCACATATACTAAATATACAAGACCAAAGAAACAATAGAAAGCTTAAGAAAAGAGAGTTAAAACTGTGCACATTGGCCATATAGCAACAGTTGCTGTAATAGCTATAGAGGCTTAAGTTTCAACACTCTCAAGTAAGCTTGTTTAAATGTTTAAATAATTGCAATTTTGTTTTAGTTTATGAATAAAGAATATAATTTTGTTTAATAGTTAAACAAAAATTCTTTATTTGACTATTAAGAACAATTGTTGTTTTGTATGGTCAAATGATATTCCTTATGAAACTAAAACGTTATGCAGTAGAGTTTATAATCTCAAAATGCTTGATTCTATCCTTAATATCAAATTTAAAAAGTTGATGACCAGAAACCATATATTATGGCATTGTCAACTTGGGCATATAAAAGAGAATCACATGATGAGTTATGGCAACTTGGGATTATTTGATTGTGAATCTCATTTACTAAGCAAGTTAACAAAATCACCTTTTAGTGAAAAAGGATGAACATGCAAAAGTACTAATGAACCTTGTACATATAGAAGTATGTTGACCAATGTTCATACGTGGCATAAATGGTTTTGTCTACTTCATTACCTTAATTGTGATTACTCATAATTTGAGTATTTGTATATGGTGAGATACAAATTTGAAACCTTTGAAATGTTCAAAGAATTCAAAAATGAAATAAAGGAACAATTTAGTAAAAGTATTAAGACACTTAGATTAGATCAAAGTGAAATAATACTTAAGCTAAATGTTTCAATGTCATATAAGACATAATAAGATTTTATCTAAATGAACCATATCTTATATGCCATAGCATAATGATGTGACTACAAGAAGTATTCGAACCTTGTTAGACATGGTAAGGTACATAATAAGCTTTTAAAATTCCTTAAAGTTCCTTTTATGATTATGCACATGGGATTATATTTATGTGATAAATATAATACCTTATCAGTCAGTTAATGTTGTTCCATATAAGATATAAAATAACATAAAATTTGTTCTTTCATAAATGAAAGTTTAGGATTATCTTACTTAAGAGAAGTAGATAATGTTGGATTAGTTAAAAGTTCAATCTAACCCTATATTTATATGTAAGATATCCAATGAGAGTCATTTGATTACCAGTTTTAAAACTGTTTCAAACAAAAAGTGTTTGTTTCAAACAAAGCTATCTTCCAAGAAAAGAGTTTCTTGCACAATAAGATAATAGGAGCAAGAATGAACTTGATGAAGTTCAAATATATACTCAAGCAGATACAAATCAACTGATAAAGCCCAAATATATTATTCATATAGATGAAGTAACAGTAAGACCTTATGAAACACAAGAGCTTCATAAGTAATGTAGGATATGAGTTGTTCCCAAGAGATATAGATCTCTTATAAGTGAACAAAATGGTCATATTGCTTATAAAGGATCATAAGCCTGCTACTTATGAAGAGACTCTGAAGATTTCAGAATATGACTAATGGCCATAAGCCATAAGTTTATATGGATTCCATGACTATAAACCAAGTAGGGACTTTGGTTGATCCACCTAATAGGACACAACCCCAATGGGTACAAATAGGTCTTTAAGAAGACCGATATGTAAGGTAATATCGTTGCCTATAAAACTAGAGTTGGTAGTTAAAAGACATTATTAAAGATAAAGGTTGGCTTTGAGTAGACTTTTTACTCCATATACTATGCTTAAATCCATCATATTACTCTTCGTCATTGCTACTCATTGTGATGAGATTGTGCAAATGGATATGAAGGTAGGTTTCATTTTGGAAATCTAACTTAAGATATGTACATAACACAACCTAAAAGATTCATATCTAATGATAAAGAAACATGATGCAAATCGCAAAATCCATTGATGGATTAATGCAAAACATCCGAGAGTTGAAACATCTAAATTTATGAGATAATCAAAAAGTTTATTTTTCTCACAATATGTGGATGATTCATGTGTTTCCAAGAAGGTTAGTGGGAGTGCTATTTTCTTCCTAGTGAAGTATGTGGAAGGCATACTATTAGAAGAAAATGATCTCTCATGTCTAAATTAGTCAATTTATTACTCTAAAATAATTCTCTAAGAAGGATTTTAAAAGTAACCTGCCAAAATGGGATTAAGATCTATAAAGATAGATCTAAGAGGTTAATCATTCTTTCTTAGTCTACATAGCTGAGATACTAAAGTAGTTAGCATGAAGTAGTCTATGAGAGGATCTATTCCTATGATCAATAGGATTACCCTATCTAAGTCTTTATGTCCAAAAACATAAGACAAATAGACTAGCATGGATGAGATTCCATAAGCCTGGACCATTGGATTCATTATGTACTATATTATGTACTAGGTCCAATGGATATCATGCTATAAGTGTCATGAGTGGATATCAATATGATCCCATCAAGGGTTTATGGATGATTATCAAGGACATCCTTAAATACTTGAGAAGGATTGAGGATGTATTCTTGGTTTAAGGAGATAGTAAGCTTAAGGTAAGTAGGATTATGGATGCTAGCATCCAATTCGACAAGGATAACTCAAAATCCTAGTCGGCCTAACGGATAACTCAAAATTCTAGTCGGGCTATGTATTCACATTAAATAGTTGTCTAGTCAATTGGAAAGGTTCCAAACAAATGATGACTGATGATTCCATAACTGAAAGTACATTACAGCTTCTAAAGCAGTTAAGAAAACAGTTTGGAAAAAGGAATTTATAACAAGTTAGAAGTGATTCCTAGTATTATAAATCCAATATGATTAGAACAACAATAGAGCCACTACATAAGCAAAGGAATCATGTACAAAAAGCCTAAAACACGACCTTCAGTCACAGCCGTGACACTCTTTAGTCACGACTGTGACACCTTAAATTTTCACTTTTCTTCATTCTTATAACTCCTCTCAAAGCCCATGACCGAAATCCAACCATATACCTCAAATATACCTTATTATCCTTACAATATACCTCTCATATACTTTTAATTACTGAAATACCCCTTCATATATCATTTATTCATATGTTTCAACTAAGCCTTATTTAGCTAGCGCTGCAACTACAGTCTATACACATTCTCCATCTAATAGTGGTCCTACTAGGCATTAATTCCCTTTTTCATTCTTTACAACAATAATTCCTAATTTCTTAGGGACTACATGGACTAGACTCACCCACTTACTATCAGAAATAGGATAAATCATCCCCTTATCTAATAAAAGTTTATGAACCTCCTTTTTAATGACTTATTGCATATTAGGATTAAGCCTTTTTTGGGTATCTCAAACTACCTTGGCATTATCCTCTAGAATGATTTTATTCATACACATAGTGGGACTAATGCCTTTTATATCATAAATTCTCCAACTAATGGCTCTCCTAAGTCTACTCAACTCCTTCACAACTAATTTCTCTTCGCTAGGGGAAAGGTTTGATGCTATTATGACTAGGTATGTATTTCCTTCTCCTATAAAAGCATATTTAAGCGTAGAAGAGAGTCATTTCAACTCAAGTTTAGGGTGTTCAGGTTTCGCCTCCCTCTCTTTAGGTGTGAGAGGTGTCTCATCCTCACTAGGTTATTCATCTAACTCATTTACACTCAGAGCTACTCCTAACTCTTCTTCTTTTTCCTACCAATAAAAATCACAAAAAAAGAGTCTAGGCAATTAATATAAGAGCATTCAGTATAGTAGTAGATGGACAAGAAAAGGAATCAAAGACCTAGAACTCAACAGTCTCTTCTAAAATAATCATAGAGAGCTTACCATTATCAACATTAGTAATAGTTTTGGTAACGGCCATGAATGGTCTACCAAAAAAGATGGTTTGCTCCTTATCTCTAAAGAGGGAGTTTTACATATCAAGAATAACAAAATTAGCAGGGATTACCAACTTATCGATTTGGACCAAAAGATCCTTAACTATACTTTGGGGATATTTGACTAACCTATCAACCAACAAAAGGCACATAAAGATTGGTTTCAGCTCTCATAAGCCTAATTGTGCCTATTTTGAGTAAGGCATGAGGTTATTGCTTGGTCTTAAATCTAGCATCTCCCTTGCTACCATCTTATTCCTTATGGTAATATCAATTATGAACCTTCCAGGATCCTTCATCTTCTAAGGTAATTGTTACTAAAGGACTGCACCTGCTGTCTTAGAAACCATCACCTTTTCATTGCTTCCATACCTCATTTTTGTTGAAGCTAGTCCTTGAAAAACTTGGCATACGAAGGCATGTTCCTGATCATATCCAATAAAGGCAAATTAATTTCTACCTTAGAGAACATCTTAAAAATTTCAGAAAACTCTTTATCCTTTTTGCGCTCCCTTAGGTGGCTAGGAAATGGAATTGGAGGCTTGCATGGCTCCTTTGCTTTATGAAATTTAGACCCTAAAAAAGGACCTTTCTCTTTATTCTTATTGCCATTCTCCTTTTCCTTTTGCCTAGCTTCCTATATCCTTTCATTTGTTTGCTCTTTTTGTTCTTTCTCATTCATCTTTTCACCTGAAATAGAAGAATTAAAATTTTCATTAGCTACCTCAACCTTATAATCATATAACTTAACACTTCAGAGCACATTGATAGCTTTGGCTTGCTCTAGTTGACTTGGTAGCTTTCCTTTCCAGTTCTCTTATACGGCCTCAGCAATTTGCCCAACCTGAATTTCTAATTTTTCTAAAAGGGCCTCAATCGAATCCACCCTCTTATCTATTCTTTCAGTCTTATCATGGGTGGCTGCTATAAAGCTCTGTGGTGTTTTCTCTAAGGAAGGCTTCCTTAATGCATTAGAAGGTTTGGTTTGGCCTTACATAGGTTTTACGGGCTAATTGCTGAGGTTTTGGTATTGAGTGCTTAGGTTCCTTTTTTGTTGAGGATGGCCTTGATCATTATTCCTCCATAAGAAATTGGGGTTATTCCTCTAGGCCAGGTTGTAGGTATTCGAATATGGATTGTTCAATGGCCTTGGCTGAAAGAAGTTCATCACATTGATCTGCTCAAATTAATTACCTACAGAAACATCAAGAGTAGGACAAGTGTTAGCCCCATGACCATAAACCTAGCATATAACACATACTTCGTTTATAGGCGTATTTCTGTTGTGGACCAACATTCTAACTTCCTTCGTTAATTCCGCTATTTGAGAAGTCAACTTGTTGCCACTTGAAACTTCATTTACTATCGCATTCCTTCCCCTCACACTCTTTTGTTGTGAGTTTGCACCAAGCATCTCACAAATATTGTATAGCTCTTTAGCTATCCTCTCTCCCATTGCACCTCTAAGCTACATTATCCACTATATATTAGTATTGTTGAGACAACCCATCATAAAAAGCTTGAGTTACTACTGGTAGTAGAAATTTATAATGAGGACATTATAGTAGTAACATCTTAAATCTTTCCCAAGCTTCATGAAAGGTCTCTGAATCCTTTTGGTAAAAATTTTGAATATTTGCCCTACTCATAAACTTGTGGCACACCTCATCCTAGAATTGAAGGGAATTAAACAGTAAAGTCATTAGTCATGCTTTCACTCTATCCTTTAAGGTGTATGGAAAGCATCACATTCTAGTTGGTCCTCCTCAAGAGAGTTCAAAGGGAATGTGCTCACCGTAGAATAAAATTCCCTTATGAACATGAGAGGATCTTTGTTAGGTAATCCGTTAAAGGATGATAGCATATTCAAGTGTATACTCTTTAGCTCATAGTTCCTTGTTGCTTCTTCTATGACTATGCAAGAGGTAGTGTTGCTAATAATAGGTCTTGTATAATCTTTCATGGCAAGTTTCCTCTATGCAGCACTAGCAGCTTTCGGTCTTGGTGGTGGATCTTAGTTCCTAGGTGGATAAGGAGAAATTGAAGGAAGAATCCAAAGATTAAAAGGTAATCAATCATCTTTAACTCTTGTACAGTTAATTAATTTTGATGACATATGGTGATTCAATGGGTTCGGTGATGTATCAAATTATGTAACTTATAAGTGCAAGAACTGATTGCAATACCGGTAAGACACTTATGAGGTCAATCTTATAAGGAACGAATGGCTTAGAATCCTAATTACTCTAAATTGTCAATGGAAATAAGTTAATGATCCTAAATGCTCTAATCACATTTTTAAGATTTAAAGATTAAACTAACTAAACTAAAGCAAATGAAAGCAATAAAAATGTTGAAATTAACCAATAAAACTAGGTTAGGTATCTAGTAAGCATCCTTAAGTTGTAATCCCTTTCTCATATCCAATTAAGCAAAATGAATGACAATTCAATCAGCTCTCACTTTAATCATTAACTACCCAAACTAATGGTGTAATTAACACCCACATCAATTTTTAGATTAATTTAAAGATGGTTCATCAAAAAACCTAACCTAAATATGTTCTTCAAAATTAAATGCAAGTTAGCCAATCAAACGTCCAATTTAAAAGTAATTAAGCTCAATTTATAATGGAAAGAATTAAACTTCATTAAAATAAAAACGGGAAGTTCTTATAACCTAATTAGCTATTAAACACCTAACAAAAAGATTGAGCCAAACATGGCTATCACAATGGTCAAATTGATAAGAATGCTTGAACTAACCATTTTTACAATAATAGAAATATAAAAACTGGGTTTAAAACCCCATGAAGCATTAAAATTCGAAACCCTTCAAATAATTGGCCATTGTCGTCATAAGCTCCAAACTTTCAGCTCAAAAGTGTAGAAATTCCAAGTTGAGTAGACACGGATTGCTTGAAATGAACCAAGGTTGCTTCCAAAGTCTCTTCCACCGCCAAAGTCTCAAAGATTGAATGAAAGAATGCAGAAAAATAGAGATAATCCCCTTTAAAACTAATTGAACTAACTTTTTATACCTTACATGAGGACTCCTTAAAATTTCCTAAATAAGTATTGAATACATCCCAAAAAAATGCCCAAGCCAATAGGAATTAAATTGCAAAGTGTGGGCCCATGCAATCTAAATTTAGATCTCCAATTAGAAATAGGAATTGTCATTTGCACAGGTCGTGCATAGTAAGAAGGCCTCTGATTGTGGCATGGTTATGGTGAGGATAAGGGTCGCATTGTTGGAAACTTCAATTTGGTGGCAATGGGTAGTATGGGTCATGCACAATGTGGTGAGCTTCGAAAATAGCATGCCCTTGCAATTCTACACGACTATGCAGGTGGTGGCATGTTGAAATCATTGTCTGAATGTCTTCCTCTTTACTCCCAACCTTTTGGAGCCGCAATTTAGCACCGAATGGCACCAAAAATGCATGCTTTCCACCTCGATTCTTCTAAACAAAGAAAACACCATCAAATAGACTAAATTGACACAATACTAAACACAAACCATACACAAATAATACTATAAGTAACGATCACATTATTCAAGTTTTAAAAACTTTAAATTTTCTGCTATGTATATTGTATGAGATACATGTTAAAATCCAACATTGGTATCAGAGGCCCCTTATACTCATCAAAATTAATTTTAATTGAATATGCAATGTGATTGTTCGAATTTGACAATTTTGGGTTCATTGGTTTGAAATAGTGATTTTGATTGTAAAATTCGTTTTTAATTTATTTTTCATTTATAATCTGATTATTTGATGTTTTTGGATGTTATAAATGTTTAATGAATAATATGAATGAGGTTCATATGATAAAATTTGAATTTATAATCAAATTGTCAAAAATTAGGTTTTCGCTGACCTAGTATGATGTTTGTGTTCTTCCATGGGCCTGTTTGATTTGTTTTTGTAATATTATTATAAAAACACAACTTTATCATGTTAGGAATGTGTTTTAACTTCTGTTTAGCTTCAAAATTTAATTAAAATTATTTTAATTAATTTTGCAAACAAGTAATAAAATAGGACTGTGTGCCCGGATTGGACTGTTTTGTTTGTGAAGTTTTGTATGTTTTAATTTCGGTTCCAACACCTTTGAATTATATTTATGGGATAATTATGATATTATTTTGATGTTAATTGTATGCCTAAATGATTTTGCTCAGTTTTAAATTTCCATATTGATTCTAGTTGATAGATGACTCGATTTAGACATTTTATGTGTCGGTTTGCTAGTCTTAATAATTTTTCTTGTTCAATGAATTATTTTGATTCTAAAGATGCTTAGATTTATGATATTGCTTTCTAGAATTTTTGGAGATTTTTTAGATTTGATTTTGAATCAATCTAGGTTAAGTAATTTCAATTCTAGTGTGACTAGATAGTGTTATGTATGTTGAAATTAAATTATTTGATTTGTGCATCATATAACTTGATTTTAGGGTGAATTAATTTTGAATTAACTTCTTGAAATATGAGATTTAATTTTAATTTGATTAAAATATTAAATTCCATTTAAAATTACATACAAAATGGAATTTACGAAATCAGTACAAGTAGGCAACTTCGGTTCAAGTGTTGAAATCAGTTTTTCAAATTAGAATCCAAAACCATCATTTTCTTATTTACCTTTTCTTTACGCACTAGAGAATGTATACTAAGTGTGTATGGATGATTATGGACTTTGGCCAATGTGATTGAGCATGCATGGTTAATTTTTATTTAATGGTAAATAGGATTTGTTATCCCTACATCTCTTTCTTTCTCATATATTTCTCTTCTCATTTCACTCCCTTCAAATGAAAATTGAGGTTTTCAATTTTGAAAAATGTAATTAGGTTACATAGGATTAGGAGATTGGGGATGCAAATGAGCAAAAAGTAAGGAGGTGGTACCATATGCAAGAAGACTTAGAAATAGGAATTTGATTTCTATTTTTTAGTTATGACTCATGCATCTACCTAGGTGAGATCTAATCAATCTTTTCTTAGCTCAAAGGATTGATATTAGAATGTCCATAATCATGTCATATAGTTAGTGCAACTATCTCTTATGAATGAATATATAAATGCATGCAAATAATAAGATAAGACTAAATTGAACAAATCCCTCATTAAATAATAATAAAATCTAATAGCTTCCATTAATATGGTAAGAACCGGAGTTTTTCTAGAGTTGGGTTGTTGAGTTACCTTAAGTTCACTCTATAAGAATATATTCGAACTATTGAAATTTGATTTCATGATTAATGAGTTAGACTTAACTAAATCCATTGGTTTGTTGAGTCGCCTCAAGGTCAATGGAATTTGAGGCAATATTGGGTAAGTGTGCATGAGATGTATACATATCAAAAGTTGATAGCCTGACGAGTGTGGACATATCAAATTAGTTGATAGCACTAGATTTGATAGTTACATGAGAATGCAATTAGTATAGATCAGATATCTACCAATCGAACTAAGGTGACTTGTTGAGTTGCCCTAAGGTCATTCTTAACTGGATTGGATATCGGCCCACTAAGAGAACTTCCACATAGGTCTTTTAGATTCATAGTGAGGGCTATGAGTTCACAATAAAATAGTAGGAGTCATAATGCATTTATTAAAGACCTAATAATCATTTATTTTATGTACATTTTCTACCAATATCTATTTTACATCTAGATTGCTAAAATCATTATGTCTTCAAATGTGAATTAGAGATCTATTTTGGAGTCAAATAAGTTAACGAGACCGAACTTTCTAGATTGACTTAGGAATTTAAGAATAGTTCTCAAAGCTAAATGTATAACCTATATCCTGGAAGAGGTGCTTCCCTATCCTCTTGTTGAAGATGCCATTATTGATGAATAGTTGGCATATAAGAAGCATCTATATGATAGCGAGTTGGCAGGTTGTATTATGCTTGCCTTCATGTCACCTGAGCTTCAAAAACAATATGACGCTAAGGATGCCAATACTAGTCTTTCATCTTAAGGAGCTATTTGATGAGCAAGCACAATCCGAAAGGTTTGAGATTTCCAAGATGCTCTTCCGCTCCAAGATGGTTGAGGGGACATCTCCATTGCAGTATGCACTGAAGATGAACGACTACACTAAGAGATTGGACCAATTGGGCTTTGTAATGGACCAAGAATTAAGTATTGACTTAATTATCACTAGTTTGCCTGATAGTTATGTACACTTTGTGCTTAATTACAGGATGAACAAGATTTCATTTACAATTCCCGAATTGATCAATCTACGCAAGGCAATAGAGTCATCTGTTAAGAAAGAAAGTAAGGCTGTGATATTGGTGGATTCTTCTAGTTCTAAGAAGAAGAAGTCCATAAAGTCTAAGAGAGGCATGGTCAAGAAGAAGACCAAAGAGACTGCCCTAAAGGGGACTTGCTTCCATTATGGCAAGGATGACCATTAGAAAAGGAACAATAAGGTCTATTTAGAGTCCTTGAAGAAGGTGCCTGATCCGTCTATTTGAGGTATATTTATGATTGAGGTTAATAATGCTTCTAACAATAACATATGGGTATTAGATACCAGATGTGGCTCACACATATGCACTGATATGCAGGGTCTAAGGAACAATAGGCAGCTAAATAAGAGAGAGTCAGACCTGCGCATTGGAAATGGAGCAAGGGTTACTGCATTAGTTGTAGGAACCTATATTTTGACACTCCCTAGTGGACTTGTTTCAAATTTGGATAATTGTTTTTATGCACTTTCTTTAATGAAAAATATTATCTCAATTTCTTATTTGAATAAGAATGATTTTCATTTAACTTTCAATAATAATTGTTGTTCTAATATATTAAATGATGTTCTTTATGAGACTGATACATTGTGTAATGATATCTATATTTTAGATATGTCAAATTAATCCTCAATATAAATAATAACAAAGGGTTAAAATTGGATAATCTTAAACCATCCTATTTATGATATTGTCACCTTGGCCATACAAGTGAGAGGCATATGACTAAGCTACACAAGAGTGTTAGCTTATGGTAATTTAATTATGAATCATATGACACATGTGAATCTTGCTTATTATGCAAGACGACAAAAATATTCTTTAAGAGAAATGGTGAACGTGCTAATAGATTATTAGATCTAATACATTTAGATGTATGTGGTCTAATGTGTGTGCACACCCTTATTTCATTACCTTCATCGACGACTACTTACGATTAGAATATGTATATCTTATGAGATGTAAATCTATTAGAAATGAAGTAGAGAAACAACTTGGAAAGAGTATTAAGATACTTAGATTAGATTTAGGTGGTGAATACTTGAGCCAAAAGTTTCAGGGTTATCTAAGGGATAATAAAATATTATCATAGTGGATTCCACCTTACACACCACAGCATAATGGTGTGATTGAAAGGAGAAACCGAACCTTATTAGATATGGTGAGATATATAATAAGTTTTGCAGAATTCACTAAGTTGTTTTGAAGTTATGCAGTAGAGACTATCGTTTATATTTTAAATGAAATCCCTTCCAAGTTAGTTGATGTTATTCCATGAGATATAAAATAACAATAAGCCTGCACTTTTTTACATGAGAGTTTAGAATTGTCTTGCTTATGTGAAGCGGACAATGTTAGACAAGCTAGAAGCTAAGTCTGACCGGTATTTGTTTGTGAAATATCCAAAAGCATCATATGGATATCAATTATACCACCCTTTAGAACAAAAGAAGTTTATTTCAAGATATGTTATCTTTTTAGAAAAAAAAAATTCTTTTAAAAGGAGACAATTAGTAATTGTTTGTGAGTACTTTTTAGGATATACTATTCATAGGTAAGATATTTTTTGTGGCTATCATACCTATGGCCCCTCCTAATTCCATTACACTTACTATAAATGTATTAAATTTCTATTAATATTGATAGATAGTGGTGAAAAAATTTGAACCGGAGGACTCTCCCAATTCTAATAACGGAGGATATCAATTAAGTCACCCATTGATTGTCTCTTTTAAATTTTTTTTAATGACATTGTATATTTTTTTCAAGTAAGATTTCATAACATTAAAAATGGTTTTATATCATTTGGAAGATGACAAAAGAAAAAAAGAAAAATAATTTAGAGATTTTAATTGACATTTCTCTAATTGAAAAGATTATTAAAAAAAAAAAAAAGGCTTAAAGAGAAGAGAATATAATATAATGAAGATTGCTGAATTTTTCTTTCATAAATATTTCCTTTGCTAGTAAAAATTTTAGCATGGTTGTAAATTATTTCTGAATACCATTTGTTTGAATAGGTTATTTTGAGCCACACGCATCTGAGCCCAGCTAAGGTGTAGGGAAGCGAAGTGTCACCTGGTGTTGAGAGGGAGAGTATTCGAAGCCGGAAATGGCAATTCCCATTTTCTGGGAATCGATTTCTTGGTCTAAGTCTAATCCATTTTTCTATTCTTCATTTCCAAATCCGTTAATCGGGAATTCTATTGCGAGGAAGAATAAGTTCTTCAATTTAGCTTCCTCCCAGCTTAACCCCGTTCGGTTAGCTCTAATTTCTTTATATATTTTTGTTTACAGATTATTTTTCCCTCCAAGAAGTAATCGTTTTTTTCTTTTTATATGTTCACAGGTCAGAACTGTGTTTTAGTGTTGGAACCCATCTCATCCCACATCCAGAAAAGGTAGCCACTTGCTTGCTAGTAATTTTGTTTAATCAAACAATACAATTTTCTTACTGTAAAAGATTAGTCTTAATATTGTGATAGATTGAGAGAGGCGGGGAGGATGCACTCTTTGTCAGCAGCTTCAATGGTGGAGTAATTGCTGTTGCTGATGGGGTCTCTGGGTATGAACACTAAAATATAGGATGTATACATTATCCGCAACTTCTTGCTCACTACACGTGTGAAAATTTATTGATAAATGTAATAGGATGATATAATCTGAGATTGCTCTGTTTCTATTCAAATAATTGCTAGTTGGGCTGAACAGAATGTGGATCCTTCACTTTTCCCTCGTGAACTCATGTCTAATGCTTCATCGTTCGTGGGTGATGAGGAGGTATATACATATACTGCCATTTTAATTTCTATTGATTTCTTTATAAATTTTCTTGGCTTATATCAAAGTGGACTAACATAATACTAGTAGGTGAATTATGACCCTCAGATTCTACTGAAAAAGGCACATGCTGCTACTTCCTCTACAGGTTCAGCTACTGTGTGAGTTCATCAGTAATTCTAGTTTTAATCTGCAGATTATACAATTATGGACTTATGAATTTTCGTATTATTAATTAGTAAGTTCCATTTTTACTTGGTGAAACAGAATTGCTGCCATGTTGGAGAAACATGGATTGCTAAAGATTGCCAATGTTGGAGATTGTGGACTTAGAGTTATACGTGGAGGTACACCACCCAAGTCTAAGTATTTTCTTCTCACTGATCTTATTGAAATAAGAAAAAGAAAAAAAAAATGATTCATTCAGTAGCATATAATACAGGTAACATCATTTTCTCGACATCACCTCAAGAACACTATTTTGATTGCCCATACCAATTAAGCTCGGAAATGGTTGGCCAGACATACATTGATGCCATGGTATGATAATTTTACTGCCTTTTTATTGATTATTATTACTAATCCTACTGTAGAAAGAATCAATATCGAGAGTTCTAATTTGTTAATCGATCATCTGCAAGGTTAGCAGTGTGGAAGTAGTGGAGGGAGACACCATTGTAATGGGCTCTGATGGACTTTTTGATAATGTTTTCAATGATGAGATTGTTTCTACAATTGCCAGACACAGTTGCGTAGCTGAGGCTGGTATAATATCATAGTTTAATTTACATGTTACAGAGGATTTATTAATTATAACTCAACTGCATATTTTACTAACTGAGTTTTAATCTCATTGATAGCAAAGGCATTAGCTAACCTAGCAAGCATTCATTCAATGGATTCCGAATTTGAATCCCCTTATGCATTGGAAGCCAGATCCAAGGCAAGATCACTTTTGAGAATAAATCAATCAAGATTTTGATCTTTTCAAATATTTTGATCTTTGTATCTTAAATATTTGTTGATAGGGTTTTGATGTTCCTCTGTGGAAGAAGATCCTCGGGAAGAAGCTTACTGGTGATCGTATATCTTATCGTGTTATTGTTTTCGTGTCCTTAGAATAACTGTAGCTGACTAGCTTCAGTGCAGGTGGAAAACTTGATGATATCACAGTGATTGTTGGGCGGGTGTTGAGTTCATCTGAGGAGCCCCAATCCCCAGCTCCCCCAAAACAATAGCAATTGGTTGTATAATATTAATACATATTATACATTGTATACTTTGGACAAGATTCTTGAGCATTTGATTAGATTTACTTGGGGGTGGGAAATGGGTGGGTTAGGGTGGATAGGAGTTAGGTCTAAATGGGTTGGGTTGCTTTCTACCTATTAATCCATTTATGATCCATTTAATTATTATATGAGTATTCATGGTCATTTAATTCTAACCCATTTATTTACTCATTTAATATATAAATATAATATATTCAAAATTTAACTAGGACTTAGATTTTATTTCATCAATTTGGACTTTAAACAGAGAAATTTTGATGTAAAATTTTGTTTATAAATTTGTTTTCAACGTGCCCTACATTTCGGTGTGCTTGATTCACAATTCACTCGGATTAAAAATTATAAATTTACGATTTTACTCATCTTATTAGTTTCATTCGATAATTTAGTGTCGCAAGTCCGTATACTAATTTTTCACTTTCTTTGAATTCGTAATTAAATTCCAATCGTATCGGTGTTGTTTTGGATACAATGCGCGCAATTTTCGATCGTCTTAACTTATTCAATTTTAATTTATGTGCATCCATTGGTGCCTAAATAGGCGGAATTGATATTTTAAACATGTAATTATTAATTTTTTTTAAAAAAAGTTCCGAGAAAAACTTTAAAAAATTAATTTTTTAATAGTAAAAATAATAATTTTTCAGTAAAAACAGTAATAAATATATTAGCTACAAAATTATATAATTTATTTTTTATTAATAAAAAAGTTTTAGAAAAAAAAAAAGGAAAATTTTTATGTTAAAGTAGTTTTACTAAAAAATTTATAAGAAATTAATAAAAATTTGGACATAAAAAAAGTTTTTTTTAAAAAAATTTATATATATGTTTGAATGAGTACCCATATTCAAATGAATTGAACCTATTTATAATCCATTTATATTTGAACTATTGTTTTATTACTTGTGCCTATTTTAAATAGATAAGTAAGAATGAGTTAATGGGGATGAATTAGTATTGTCATCTATAATTTACTACAATTATAGAGTGTAGGCAAGTTGAAATTAATTCGCAAATGGGTCTCACATAATTTTTGTGAGAAATTCTTTCACGTTTCTTCTTCAAATAAATGCTATGTTATTTATCTTTGAATAAATTACTGACATATCTAAAATTTGGTTGAATATACTAGCCCTTTTATTTTTAAAAATACATTATAAAATCCCTTAAATTTGATTTAATATACTAAAAGACTCTCGGTTAATTTTGAATGAAATATCATTAATAAACTAGAATATTCTATTAATCAACTAAAAAAATACCAAATTCACCCTTATTTGTATTTTGATAAATTTGACATTTAGTTAACTTAAAAAATACATTTAAAAAAAGAACAACAAATTTAACATTTTGGCATCTAAATTGATAAAATAAAAAAACTTTTGGCATTTTTTCAATTTTTTTAAGACAAAAAAAGGAAACAAATTTAACATTTTATTTGTTTTTAACATAAAAAATAAATGGAAAAGCATATAATATATTAAACAAAACTTGAGATACTTCATAATGCATTTCAAAAAAAAATGAAGAGACTAAATTTAATCATATCTTATAAATTTCCTAGTAATTTACCCTTTATCTTTTCGTAACACTTTTTTTTTAAAAAAAAAAAACCTTTACCGTAATTTTTATTATATAAACTCAATGTCAATGTTCATCAAATTTTGATTGTTAGAAATTACTGTAAAGTAATATATAAATAAATAAAATTTTTGAACTTTTTTTTTAATTTAATTTAATTGACTGATTTTATTTTATTTTTATGTATATATATATCAAACCGAATTGCACTAAAATGGTCTTCATCATGATATAGCAGTTCAAAATTTAAGGATACTTTAGAAGTTACGCCAATCACTGAACGGAAAACAGAAAAAATATACAAACTTTGACAGAAACCTCGATGAGCCAAATCAAGATAAAAAGCATCAAAGTCGAAATGAGAAAACATAAAACAAGAGAAAAGGAACATAAGAAGGAAATTAGTGGGAAAATAAAAGTACACAGCAAGAGGAAGGAATATTTTCATGGTGCAATTTTCACCCATATCCCGGCCTTGCAAGAAAAGAATGACTCGAAGAAAATCAACAATCCAAGTAATCAGAAAATATAATGACAGCAACTGATCCCAAAATTCAGAGAAAAAAAATATTTTCTTCATGTAACAGCAAAATTCCCATCAATACAAAGCCCAAAATTTTTGTTGAAATGAGTAAGAAAAGCAAGAAAAAAGAGGCACTTATCAATAGCATTATGGGACAACAATGTATATAACATAATTAATTTAATCTGATAAATCATTCCGACTACTTAGGACTTAATAGATAGTGAATATGAGCCTTTCTTACCGTCCTTCGTGTGAGCCTGACATTACTTTTTACGGCATTGTATGTGATGCAGTGGCAAAATTAAAAATGCCCTTTTCTCTGAATGGTGTTTATTCAGTCAGGTCACACTGCCACTGTTACTGCTACCATTGAGTTCCTGAAAGAAAGATTTTGAAGATTCATAGGTGGACCAGCAAATTGCAGCAGCTGGTGCATGGAAAAGCATCCTCGGAATCCAACCCCTCATCAATCCTCTATATCCATCCTTTTTAACTATTGTTTTAATCACATCTCCAATTGAACCACTTGTAAATCTGTCACACCCACAAACACCCTGCATATCCAAATACTGGTAATTTCAGTAAACTATTAAGAGAATAATTCTGCTTCATGCTGAAGCTTGCACAGGATTTTAGGAATCCTACAAATTGGTGTTTCAATTAACTGCTTATTTCCATTTTTAATGATTTATCATCATAGGGAGTTCATCTAATAGTCATAGACTGCAAAAACAATGAAAAGAAAGTTTAGTTAGCTTCTTCTTTTTCTCTCTTTTCCTTTTTTTTTATATTAAACGAATAGTGAAGGCAACATTTTATTAGATAATAAAAGACAATATTTGTCAAGTAAATTTTCTTGTTTCTACATTTGTTTTCAAGCAACACAAAAATCTGAAGAAAGTAATATACAATATCAGAAAAGCAAAAATGAAGTTAATCATAAAGAGCCTAATTAAGGTGATCACAATACAATGAAAACAAATAAAATACAAGATATTAACATAGTTTAGCCACCTAATGCCTTTCGACAACCTTTTGCCCCATGGCATCCACCCGAGACGAGAACAACCCAATGAGAAATTTTATCTGATCATCATTGAGTTTATAGCCCTAAAACCATTTCCATAAACGTTCTACACTGTCTGTCATAAACTCATAATCCCAAAGAATGAATCTATCGCCTAATCCTGTATAGTCCATGGCTGAAGCCAATGGCCACTCTAATTCACCAAATCCCTAATAGTAGTCCCTATTTATAATGTAAATTATATTTTAATCCAAATTGCCTCCTGAAGGAAAAGTCAAAACCTATTTTTTTCTTCTTTAAAAAGAATATGATTATGAATTTGACACACTTCCTACACAATTAACAAAAATAAATCAAGAGTATCAACATCAACTTACATGTTAAATAGTAGCTGACCAAAGATCAGCAAAAACATGGATGGAATAAAGTTGCTTGGAACCAAATGAGTCCTATTTTTGACTAACATATTTAGTATTCGCTCAAGTTGATTGCTTACCCAGATTGAGAAGTGATGGTTTGAGAATAGCCTTTCGGTCAACTTAGAACTCTAATTCAGAAAATAGCCCTTTTGGTCAGTTCATTATCCAATCTCAAAGTAGAATCTACATTCCTCCATTTAATTATTCTAAAACGACAGACCAATAAATCTGAACAGATAGCTCACAGGTCATAGGTAATTCCTTTGACAATTAGGTTAAAAAGCATCTTGAGGTGCCCGAACTTACTAGGTTTTATAATAGTTCCCAAACTATTTTTTCTATTAAGTTCCTAAACTATCAATTTTGACCAAGATTAAGTACTTTTTTTTAACAGAACACTTCACCTCCTGTGAAAACTCTCGCATTTAAGCAGAAATAAGATGTTTAAACATGAAAGAGAAATGTTTATTTATCAAAAATCTTGAGTGGGAATCGTTATCTGCAGCTGTTAAGAATTAATCCCCACCTAGGCTCAGATATAACCACTCAACTTAAACTTCTCAGCCAACTCATTGCAGCTCATGGATCAACTACACAGCAATCTGAAGTAATGGCAGCAAACCTACCTTATAAACAACTACATACATCTATTTCACTCCAGATAAAATTCTTTTCCAAAATAGAGTGGTCAGGGCTGCAGTGCAATTGGCTAGGGTGGTGGTCATGGACGTTCTACCAACAGCACTCCATTGACCATTATAGTTACCAACTGCATATGGGATCAACAGTTCGCTGAATGATTCTGGATTGAAAACGTACCATCCAAACCAGAGCAAGAAAGTGCCAAACACCACCTGGGAAGCACTGTGTCCATGGAGGAAATAGCCATGCCAATGTGATAAAAATGGGCTATTACTGGTCCTTCCATGAAGGCATCTAGAAACTGTTGATACCACCCACCATATGCACCATACCAGATCCAGTCACTCCGCTCCTGAAGTCACTGTAGAATGCAGAAGCAGCCATGACATGCTGTCTTTTAACCTTTAGCTCCTACGACACTCCAACTGCATAGCATGTTGCATTTCCAACCCGACACTTGCTGGACACCGACAAAACATCCTAGGTGATTTTTGTAATTTTCTAGCATTTCTTTAAACTTAAACACATTTTTCCCTTTTAGAAAACCTAAAACCTCTGTGTGACACCTATTATTATTCAATATATTTAATTGTAGGGTGAATTATACCAACGGTATACTAACTATGTAGATCGTAATAACTCAGTATCTCAAAAATTATTTGTAACATAAAATTATCTCAACTTTCATTTTATAACTAAAATAATCTTTGAAATACAGAATTGTTACGATTTACATAATTGAGGTACCATTGGTGTAATTCACCCTTAATTGTATGTCATTTTTGTTAATTTTATGTAAAAATAAGAACTTGCAATTATATCTCTTGAATTTAATTAATTATCAATTTACCTTTGCATTTTTAATATTCACACGTTTCCCCCGCCTACGTGTCCGTATCCAATACTTTTATAAATGTTGTTTTCTAGTGTTTGTATCCTTATCCGTGTCTGTGCTACATAGTTTAGCTCTCATGTGAAGTAGACCAATGGCTCCAATGAAAAAACAACAGAGCAGAAGGTTGTGTAGGAAGAGGATGAGGTTGTTGGCTCAATTTCAATGGGACAAGATAAGATGGTTTATGTAGCCATGCTTACACTCTTGCAAATTGGGATTGTGCGATTTGGAATGAACAGTCATTTCCTTTTTGTGCTTAGTTGCCAATGATAGAATTAGAAAGTATTATGTGGCTCGAGTGTTGTTTGATGAGATGCCTAGTATTAATTATATTAATATTTGAGTCACTAAAACTTGTTAGGCGCATGAGCGACACTACCATTAAAGTATTCAATAAGGACTTAATGATGGCCAAATTTGATAGTTTAAGAACTCAACAGGAGAAGGAAAAAAAAAGAAGTTTGGACAACTCTCAAAAAACCAATAAGTTCAGGAACCCAGAATGTTTGTGCCTGATAAACATAATTAAACTGCAAATCAACCAGACAATGTTCTTATGAAGCACCATAAAGAACTAAGGGATAAAACTTTGGAAGCTAGAAATTCAGTTAAGACAGGAATATAAAAGCACACTAGCATGTTTTGACTTTATGTAGAAGTGATGACTGTTGGAATGACACTTCAAAACCTTCAGAGAATGCAGTTGAATTCAAGATGCAGCAATAACTAAATTTTACGGATGAGAGTAATAAATACAGTTATGACATTGGCTACGTATTTGTCGATAATGGTTCTAATAAACAACTCTCACTCTCCCAATCACATTTCCAGTCTAATCAGACTTCTACAACTGTGCACCTACAGACAGATCAGAATATACACATTTTGTGCAACCTACAATGTCAAATATAGAGTTACATTTAAGTTACTTCTGATTAGAAAACAAAATATGCTCCATCTATATTCTGACTAATTAAACTTTGGTTCAATGATTCAACTGTAACAGTTTGATTCTGACATAATTTGATGTGACAGATTGAAAATAAGAAGCAAGCAAGCAAAAACTATCGTACCTGACACTGCAACTGAGTTTTAACAACATCAAGTGGAGTAGTAACAACAGCTGCCAATGCTCCTGCGGCAGCTCCGGCAGTAGCATGAACAACTAACCTCTCATCATTAGCACCCTCAGGCGAAATCTCCATAAGCCCTCTTTTTGTGGCCTCATAAGTTACAAAATGCACCGCAGTGAAAGGAGCATTCATCAAAACAGTAGTTCTATAAGATGCATAAAAAGCGCCGATCCCCTCCTCTCTCAATACCCTTTTAACACAATCCCACAATCCTTGATATGTATTATTCCCCAATTGTAATCTCTGCTTCACCATATCCATCGGCGTAAATACGGCGTCGCTGGACACGGTGGCGCACACCCCAGAAATGGCGTGCGCTAACGAATTGTTAGGATTGTTACCGGAGAAATATTTCTTACATACTTCGTAGACGGAGAAATAAACAGCATGGGCGGGGCCAGCGCCTAGACCCATGGCGGCAATGCCGCGGTAGAGGGCGGAGGGACCTTCAGATTGGAGAATTGAACGGAGGGCATGAGTGACACTGACGGATTTAATTGGGCAAGAACCAAGAGCCTGCATATGGGTCTTAATTGTGTCGACGGGAAACATAGCCATGTGCTCGACGGAACCAGCGATTGAACCGGCTATCATGAATTGCCAAAAATGGAGACCGTCATGGGCGGTGACCGATATTTCGGGATGAAAATCCGGCCGCAAATCAGGGTTTTGAAATTTAGTGGTGGTGGCTTCGGTGGCCATGGAGCTTTATTATTGGGTCCAATTGAATGGAGAATTCCAAAGATAATTGTCATAGAACTTACTTTAATGTTATAATTATATGAAGTCAGAAGAAAAGGGAGGACTTCGAACAAGATTTTGCTATTTCTTTTGACAATTAGGTTTCTGAGATTTAGGGTTTTCCCTTTTTTATTACAAAATAGTTTCCGATTAAGAAAAAAATAATACAGTTAATTATTTATGTTATTGATATTTTAGAATGAACTTGTTTGAAAAATAACTTTATAGAAAGCTTTTTTTCGTTTCTGGAACAAATCTAAAATCAATTTTTTTTAATTGTCTCATAACATATGACAAAGTTAAACTATTAAATTCATTTTAATCTTTTCTTATATAATTAATATAATTTTTATATAATAAATAATAACTATAATATATTAATTATTAATTTTCATTTTTTTATTTTGAAAAAAGTAAATTATGTACATAATTTATAGTAATGAGATTTATTTAAATCAATTAATAATTAAAAAAAAAGCTTTTCTTTCAGGAAAAAACTTTTCATTGAATAATTTTTCACTTATATATATTTTCATTTAAAAAAATTAATTTATTTAATCTTAATGCTAAACATTAACTTCCAATTTAGAAATTTAATTCAAAATTTACAAAACATTAAGAGAATCATAAATAATTAAAATTTGGGGTTTGATCAATAAAACTAGCCTCAATTAAAACTCAAATAATCAATTTGAATTAATAAAATGAATTTCGATTTCATCGGATTAATTTCAATTAATCAAATTGAATCTTAATTTAGTCCACTTGCAATACTTGTTAATTAGGGCTTAATTGAAATATGTGGGTATGTGACATATGAAGAGTATATGAGTAGTGTATTGGGAGTATATGGAAGGGGGTATATTGCTTAATTTTAGTTTTGGTTTGAAGTGGGGGATCAAAAAGACGAAGAAAAGTGAATTTTTCATGTGCCACGCCTGTGACAGAAATGGGTCACGGCTATGAAGATCGGGTCAGAGGATAAACATTGACTTTTTGAGATGGTCACTACAGTGCATGTATCATGCCTGTGGTATAGACCTTCATCGTAATATCCCTCGATATAGCTAGAATCTCAACTAATTATACTGAAAGATATTACGATGCATGAACTTAAAATATGATAAATTTAAAATCTATTAATGCATCATGACTATAATGACTTACTAAATAAAACAACTATGCATGAAATATTAAAAACTTCCTTAAATTACAAACACTGGGCCAAAAATTTTATAAACTTTATGAGGAGTTATAAATTTATATGTCCTTCATGCCCGAGACATGTACAAATATAGCTATTCTCACCCCCTTAAATACAAAGCAATATCAAAAGTAAAGTATGAACATATCACCACCCATATGATTGTTCCTAACTCCCTAGTGGCTTGTCTTCTTGTCAACTCTTCAAATTATCTACAACCTGCGTAGGAGATAAAACATCCACACGCTAAGCAATCCTACTTAGTGGTATATATAACCATACAATACACATGTATACATATATGTACCATATAAGCATACATCATTTACCATGTCTATATCATTATGAAAACATAACGTGCTTGCACGAATATAATAATTTTAACCATATCCATAATATAAACACAATATTATAATATCACAAATTTCAAACATATCAAGCTCCATCGAACTTTCCTAGTTGAGAGCGCCTAAATACCGGACCTCAAGCCACTTTAATCTTACACAAACAATGGTTAATAGCACCCAAATACCGAGCTTCAAGCCACATTGACCTCCTAACATGGTACCATGTATCAATCTATCCTTATTTCCGGGTTTAAAACCCCATATAATCACCTTATTTCATAACTAATATAATTCCACACATATAAACTCTATGGTGGTCCAATTGCCATCCACCCTATTAACATTCTCAATCTTAAACATATCAATACTCACACATAAACAAAGATATATACATATTGAATACCATTCATAATACATAACCATACCTCACACAATACAAATTCATTAACCAAAACTTATAGATTCATCACTTAGACAAATGCCGATTCATTATTTAATAGTTATAGGTTCATCATCCATACTTTACATATAATATTAAGTATTATAAAACACAACCAAAACCACCATATTCTTTACTTATTCTACTCTCAATTACCATTCTATATTCCATCTTAACTCATTTTCTTATTATTATTACCATTAACTACATTTAATCTCATTTTATTTATTACTAAATCAACATTTATGTCACATACAATACATACAAATTTTATACCCGTGAAGATTGTAATGGAGATATGTACAAACCTTCACAAAAAAAACTTCCTTGATCCACTACATCCAGATCAAGCTCAATTCTTTCCTCTTAATCGAGGTCCTTCTTCCACACCGGCACCTAAATACCATAACATCACTTTTAGCTACAAAAACACCCATGAAATCACTCAACACACCTCAAGGAAAGTCTTGTCCCAAGAAAACCCAAAAATCCCCTTCTTCTCCACATCCCTACATAAGTGGGTCATAACCCCTTTCGAGTAACCATACCCATAAACTCCAAAATCAATACAAGAAAGTAAAGAAATCATGTCTCCTTACCTCTTGAAGACCAAACTAAGGTTATTAAAAAGAAAAACCTAACATTCCTCCTCCAAGCTCTAAGTTCTTTTTCTCTCCAACTTCTTTCTCCTTGATTAAATCTTCCTCTAATATGTTTGGTTTATGTTTAAGGGCTTAAAAACCATCAAAGAACCAAGGGGAAGGATGAAATTTTCAGAGATTTTGGAGTTCTAGGGTTTTAGGATGTTGAAAATTCGGTTAAAATGAGTTAAAATGCATGAAAAACTTATTTATACAAACCGTTCACGGCCATGACAAATTTAGGTCTAGCCGTACACCATTCTGCCAAAAAATAGGCCCAGAACACGACCTTTACGACTATGAACAAATCCTTCATGGCTATGAACAAATCCTTCACGGCCATAAACAAATCTTTCATGGTCATGGACACTTTCATGGTGATGACAATTTTCAGCATGGTGGTGACGCTGGTGGTGAAATGGCATAACTTTTTCTTATGATCAAATTTTTCCAAAATTGTACTTCTAAACACTTCCTAAACATAAATACAAACCATTCATGGTCATTGGACACCAAAAGAAATAAGTTATTATAATTCAATCATCACGCAAAATAGGTTCACCACTACGCTCCCAACTCAAGTTTACAGACACACATTGCTCACTTCAACTCTTTTGCCATTTTCTTCTTTATTAACATTTTTATACATATTCTCTCTTTAAACCAAACCTTACTTAACGGAAATTACATTCATGCTCTTGAAACCTTTAGTATAAAAGCTTTTTGCATCGTTTATTCACCATTTTACACCACCATTTCACCACACAAACACTAAGACACATCCCTTCACATCTAGAAAATAAGATTTTGGTATTTCTTTGTGAGTTTTTAAGCGATCAAAGACCAAAACTAAGATTAAAACCAAGATTTGGGTAAAACTTGAAGGATTTACAAACATAAAGAAGAGTTGGAGGAGAGAGAAAGTTAGAGCAAGGAGGAAGCTCGGTTTCTTTTGTGATCTGAGCTGTTTTCTGCCTTCAAGAGGTAAGGAAACTTGAGATCTCTATCTCTTTACCTTGATTATAAAGTTATTTGGTGAGTTTGTTATAGTTGGAAGAAGAGCCATGGAAGTTGGGGTTTGTTAAGAACAAGAGTGCTAAATTTTCTTGGTGAAAAGTGTTCTTTGAAGTTATGAGGAGCAAGGAACTATGAGGTTAAGTTAGAATCATGCATAATAACCTTAGTTGGGGAGTATGGGGTTAGATTTATGTTTTGCCATATTTCCATAAACTTATAACTTGATATATGTGGAAGAGGAAGGTAACCAACAAGAAGGGTAGATAAGCTTTTTAGCTTGATTTTTGGTGAAGCTCCTTTGAGTTTTGTACATATATGTATTTTAGTTTGCCTTAATACATGATGTGTGTTGATTGTTTGAATTGTGTGCTTAAATGACGGTTTAAGTGACATGGCATATTTGGAACATATATGTATGATAAGTTATGCATTGAATGGGTTATAAGAATATGTAATGTCATAATCAAAGGCTTAGAAAGTTAATCCATGTATGTTTGCATGTATAATCATATAATAGTTATAAAAGTGTTAGTTATGCATTGATTGCAAGTTGTATTTGTTTACTTAGTTGTTGGCCATGGTTTTGAACCTTGAAACTATTGATTTAATTGGATTGATTATGTATATGTGGGTGTTAGGCCTTGAAAGAAAGGTGTAGAGCTTAATAATTAGGTAAAAATGATGTGAACATCGATTATGGTTAAGTGTTTAGCCCTTTCATAACCAGCATCACAACTAAGTTGAATATGTCATAACTATGAAAGATGACCCAGAATACTTCATGGCTAGGCCAATGTGTCATGGCTATGAAGATATTATTCATAACAAAAATGAAAATTTTCCAATGATGTGTAAACATGTTTCAAACATACCAATCATTTCCATATGCTTATATAAGATGTTACACTACATGATTACATGTTTGTGGGCTTAAGTATATTTTGAGAATGTGATTATATATATATATATACACATGAGAATAAGATGAAAAATAAACAATATATGGTATTACATGCTCATTTCTCAACCTATGGACTAATTTAGGGTAGATGGTGCACCATTAAGGGGATACGCGGTACCGACATGGAGATGACTTAAGAATATGGTGGCTTTAGCTTTGAGAGCGCTCCTGATCTTATTATATAGATGATATTGTGCATAGTTAAAGTGACATTAGCTCTGAGAGTGCCCCTACTTCAATGCCCATATTTAGACAGTCTGGCAACGAGAATTTGGGTTGAGATTGAATAAAAAGTTTTGCTTTGATAACTTGACTAATAAATAGCAAAATGGAATATAATATTGAAATAGTGACATAACTTTAGGGTATTATGTGACATGATTGGTTTTATTCTTTGACATATTTATTTCCTTTGTGATATACATGTGCACATTGTTTATGGATAATGCCATGTGATATGTGTCATACATTTATGTGATTGCATGGGAGAATTGCAATGCTTATATGTACCATAAGCTATAAATGGCTTAACATGAGTTTTATCATGTAGGTTTAAAAGCTTGTAGATAGTAGATTTTGGAAGTTGATTAAAAGAAGATAGTACCCAATCTCAGAGCAGACATTTGAGACCCGATTTGTGGGTTAGTTACATCAGATTTTGTAATTTTATGTGTGATCATGTATTTTGGATTAGTGGACATGATATGCATAAAGATAAAAAATATATTTTATATTTTGTTACAGTGGTTTTGTATACGGATATGTGTGAGGCTTGTAAGCCATAAACCAATTATTATGGTAATAATAAGCAAAATATATGTATGTATAAGTTAATGATGTAAGAAAAGTTTTAATTCAGACTGGTATATCCAACTTATCTAGTGGGATTCTGCTTATATAATGAGGTTATTCCTGTTATATAGGTAGAGCGTCACACAATTAGAGTTCAATTTTTGTTCATTTTAATAATTTTAAGTTTAATTAATTAACGAACCCCAATTTAATATATTTAAATTTAATTATACATTTGAATCCTATTAATTAATTTAATCAAATTAATCAATCGAAAATTGAATTTCAATTTAAACTAATTTAAGTTCAATTAAACAACTGAATCTTCATTTAATTAATTAAACACCAATTTAAATTAATATAATCAATTAGACTCTAATTTAATTAATTAAAATTCAATTTATGTTTAACTTAATCAATTAAGTTCAATTAATTAATTTAGCCTTATTCAATCAATTGACTTTGATGCAACCTTCGAGGCTTCAAGCAAATATATGTAAAGTTGGCTTAACAAGTGCACTAGTCATTTCAAGTAATAAAATTATTAGTGAAGTATCATTCAAGGATTGATAAATTGGCAATATTTCAAGAGAATACCTACAACACCCCATTTCTTTTCTAATATTATTATCCTTGCTCTTTACATTCTCTTATGATTTTTTTTAATTATATTTAAATTATACATGTGTACAAATAAATATTTTATACACACCAAAATCCATATCTTGTATTTCGCAGTAAAACATATTTTTATGGTAATATTGTACTCAAAATATCAATTTTACACACCCCTATATGTATTATACCAGAATAAACTTTGATATTATATTACAAGATTTTATCAAAATATACAAAAAATAACTTAATGTTTTAAGCGGCTTTTTTTACTAGATTCCCTTCTTCTCTTGGCAATAACTTAACTTCTTAATATTTCAAGATATGCGTGAGGGAAAATCACCCGTACTAAACTATTAGTTTAGTGGTGTTTTATAAAATAAAAATCTTACATACATGTACATTTAAATATTTTTATACATGCCACACATTTATATTACATACAACACATGTTAAATTCCATATATTATCACATTATACGTATACATATATTATGTGTAAATAATTGTTTCATGCAATCACAAATATCAAATATTCATTTAAATACATACGTTCATCCTTGAGTCATTCCTCACACATGGGGCAGATTCATCGTCTTTAACTTACAGATTCATCACTCAAAATTATAGGTTCATCACTCAAAACTTATAGATTCATCATGTATGTAAAAATCTTATTCTAATTAATTTTATTCATAATATATATATATATATACAACATTTGTGTGCTATATCACAAAAGAATTTTTACATACTAAATCAAATTTTCATGCCATGTACAAATCATTAAATTCACAATCTATGTGCATACAATAATTATATCATTATTTAATTCACCTATACTACTACTACTACTACTACTACCACCACCACCATGGTTATAAAAATCGGATCGGTCCGGCCAATTCAACCGGAAAAATCGGGAACTACTCACTAGGCTGGCCGATTTTTGGATAGAAAACCGGAAGCATATTAGACCATAGTAGAAACCGGTGACTCGACTAGTTTTTAACGGTTTATACAGGTCAAAAAATACATTAAACGGCTTCGTTTTGATTTAAAAAAATTTACCCCTCCCTAAACCCAAACGACGCCATTTTGATTCAATCCTAAAATACCTAACCAACCCCACCAGTTTTCTTCACCCCCCATCCCACTTCCCAATAGCCCCTCCCTGTAGCCTCCTTGCCGTCGTGCTAGCAACTCCTCACAATCGTGCGTCCTCCCTGTTGCTAGTCTTCCTCGGCACCTGCACCAGTTTTGGTTTTTTTTATATATATTATATTCATATTCAAGGTTTTTTTGTTTTTTTAATTATTCATCATCTATTTATATTTTGTGTTGATTAAAATTGGTTTAATTTATTTTATATAATTTGTGTTTTAGTTGTATGAAATATGGATTAATTTGAGTATAATTTGTATCTTATATGGATTAAAATTGATTTTCTATTAATTGTTGATTAGATTAGTGTAATTTGTGTTTTAGTTTGATTAATATGATTTGTTTTGTGATTATATTGATTATTTTGTATTGATTAAAATTGGTTTAATTTATATAATTTGTATTTTAGTT